>PVKS010041179.1:0-16178 GCA_004027875.1 Aplodontia rufa
AAGCCACATCACTATAATACGCTGATTCTAACTCTTTTGGGAAAACCCCCAGGAGTGGGATAGCTGGGTCATAAGGTGGTTCCATCCTTAATTTTTTGAGGATTCTCCACACTGCTTTCCATAGTGGCTGAACCAGTTTGCAGTCCCACCAGCAGTGTAACAGTGTTCCTCTTTTCCCACAGCCCCTCCAGCATCTGTTGTTGTTTGAATTTTTCATTTTTGCCACTCTAACAGGAGTGAGGTGGTATCTCATAGAAGTTTTGATTTGCATTTCCCTTATAGCTAATGATGTAGAGCATTTTCTCATATATTTGTGAGCTTTCTGGACTTCCTCTGGTGAGAAGTTTCTTTTTAGATCCATAGCCCATTTATTGACTATTTGTCAATAAATAGTTATTTGTAAGTTTGGTGTTTAGTTTCTTTAAGTCTTTATATATTCTGGATATTAGCCCTCTGTCCGAGGTGCAGCCGGCAAAGGTTTTCTCCCATTCTGTAGGTTCTCTCTTGATACTCTTGACTAGATCTTTAGCTGTGCAAAAACTTTTTAATTTAATCGCATCCCATTCATTTATTCTTGATTTTACAGCTTGAGCCATGGGAGTTTTGTTAAGGAAGTAGCTGCCGACTCCTATATGCTGTAATGTTGACCCTACTTCTTTTTCTAGTGAGTTTAAAGTTGTTGGCTTAATATCCAGGTCTTTGATCCATTTTGATTTAATTTTTGTGCAGGGTGAAAGATAAGGATCCAGCTTCAGTTGTTTACATATGGCTGTCCAGTTTGTCCAACACCATTTGTTGAACAGGCTATCTTTCTTCCACACTATGCTTTTGCCCCCTTAATCAAATATCAAATAGTTGAATGTATGGGGTTTTGTCTCAGGATCTTCTATTCTGTTCCACTGTTCTTCGGTTCTGTTTTGATACCAATACCAAGCTGTTTTTGCTACTACGGCTCTGTAGTATAATTTCAGGTCAGAAACATATATATTTTATTTATTTTTTATTTTTTTATTTTTTTAAAGAGAGAGGGACAGTGAGAGAGACAGAGAAAGAGAGAAACAACTTTATTTAGTTTTTCACATGGCCTTAGTTGCTCCAACACTCAGATTTGTACGTGGTGCTGGGGTTTGAACCCGGGTCCTTGTGCTTGCCAGGCAAGCGCTGAAACCGCTGAGCCACTGCTCCAGCCTATGAAACATATATATTTTAAAGAACATTTTTTTTAAGAGGGAGGGACAGTGAGAGAGACAGAGAAAGAGAGGAATAACTTTATTGAGTTTTTCACATGACCTTAAGTTGTCCAGCCCAAAACATATATATTTTAAAGAAGCATTTTTCTTCCTAGATCCTGATTCAGGTTAAATAAAGTGCTTTAAAGCTAAACAGAATTATTTTTCTTATAGATGCCATTAAGAGACCATTAGTATAGAAAACTTTACCAAGTGTATTCAATTTAACTCAATTCAATTCTACAACCATTATTTATTGAGTGCCAGAATATGGAAGGTATTTAGATGAGTAGACTTAATCCTTGCCCTTGGGATACTCAAAGCCAAGTTAATGAGACAGGTGCAAAGATGAGAGCCAGCAAGCTATCTATGGTAAGTGCTACAGCCCTAATATCTCCTGCCACTCCAACAGGATGGTCTTAACCCCAAAGACCAGGAGAATATGGACAGCTCTTCAAATGTAAGGCAACTTCTCTCTATAGCTACTCAATCTTCACTGCCAATGTAGACCCAGACCAAAATGAATTTTAACACCTTGGTCCCTGTCCCTGGCTCTCCCATGGGAACTCACCCGTAAGCATGCTGGAATATCTCTAATATTCCATTTTCTTCAAACTCACCAACCTTTCATGGTTTGCTTCCATTAGATTTCTGTCTCACAAATATCATGCTTCCCTCGCAACCAAACAGGAAATGAAATCCCAAACACAAGTGATTTGCTCCAGTATCTCCTAATCACCCCAAACATTTGCTGGCCTCCCCTCTGTTGCCCATCCGTCTAATGACCTCCTCAAAATAGAGGCCCAGAGTGTGAAGGGGAGTGGGAAGAAATGAATTCCAATCAGGAAGGGGCATCTGAGAAAGCTTCCTGGAAAAGATGCCTGTGATTTGGGCCTTCAAAAGTGGGTATGACTTCAGAAAGTGAGAGCAAAGGTTTCTGGCAGTGGGAATTGCATAAGAAAAGGGCAGAGATGAATAAAATGAAGGTGGGTTTGAGGATGATGCATGTGGAGGCGGCTCTGGGATAGGTGCACTGTGGTTGAAGGAGTGCAGCTTGGGGAAGAGAATCAAAGGAAAGATGATGGGCAGCTTTTCTGCAAAGAGTCTTACATGTCACCTAAGGAACTGCAAGTGTATTGTTTGTGCAAAGGAAATGACCCTAAAGTATGGTTGGGGGAGAAGTGCCCATGGAATTATGTAAGTTGACAGTGAGCCCAGAAGCCCAGAATCCCTCTCTGAAACTTGCACATGGCTTTGTGCTTAGATCACTGCATAAACCAACCTATGGGAAAGAGGCCCAGAAGGTGAGGCCCTTATTTCAGAGCTTCCAAATTAGCCCCCAGAGGCCTGCCAAGGTACATGCTCCCAGCACAGGGAGCTCTTCTTCTCCTTCTGCTTTTTGAAGAAATTCTGAGTCTAGGAAATCCACAAGCGTGTCCTGCTAAGCCTTCAGGCATCAAAACTTCATGAGAAAAAATCATTCTATGCGCAATTTAAACACATGAACCTAGGAGCCCCCACTGATCAAAAGAAACGTTGAGAAAAGGAATTGCCTATTATTTTGTTGTAAAAAAGACCCAGTATACCAACCCCTATCACAGGACTGAGTTAGAGTCAGCTCAAAAGGAGGCAGACAGGTGAGCTGGTCTCAGGGAAGAAACACATTAGAAACATAATCCCTCCAGAGCCATTCTGAAAATTGCCTTTGCTGATCTAAGATGGAAAAAACAAAGTGCATTTGATGAGTTCAGCTGAATAAAATCCTAGAAAATTATATGAGTTTAAAAAGATTTTGAAGCAGAGCTTGAAAGCATTTGGCTGTTTGTGTGTGTGTGTGTGTATGAGTGTGTGTGTGTGTGAGTGGGGGAGAAAAACACGCACATGCGCATACACATGCTCCGGCACCCTCAGGCAATGATGATTCCTGTCTTAATGGTGTCTCTAAAAGAGAGCACTTTTAACCTAGGGTAGTGTCATTTATTGTTCATTTCCTACAGGGAGAAGGAAGTGGAGGGATAGTGAGACAAGAATTTTAAAACAGACTTTAGGAATGAAAGAAAATCAGGTGGTCTTTTTTTTCCTGGGAAGAATCTTAGTCCCTTATATTTGTTATTCTGGAAAAAGTGGAAGCATTGGATCTTTGGGGTGAGATTTAATCTTGAATTATTATGGCTACAACTGTACATAGAAGCAAGACATCAGAAATATATTGTGACTTGTACCAAAGGGAAAAAGTGGAATTCTTCCCATTTTACCTTTTACTCTGTGCACTGTTATTGGTTCAGAGCAGGAGAGGCTGAAACAAAGAGGATAATTACCTGTTCACTCACTCTGTCAGTCCTCCACCCTTCCTTTTGCAATACCTGGCCAGGTTATAATAGAGATCTTGCACCCAATGGCCTTGAGCTTTGTGAAATCCAGAGGTGGTAGACACTGGGCACTTAGTCCAGGGATGGGGCGTAGGTAACAAGGCTGGCCTGCCCTGAAGAATCTGTCTCAGTGGTAGCTGCTGCAGCTAAGCAAGAGGAAGAAGGTTTGGGAGACAGGGGAAGCCCTGAGCATCTGGGGAGGCATATGAGATGAGCTGATACAGGGAGGGGCAAAAGTGATTATGCTGGCTCATTAGGAAGACCTGTACTTCTGGCCAGATTACATAACCACCTTAGGCCAGACAGAAAATGGCCATGTTTCTCTCTGAGTTAGTTCCAGACACATTTCCCATTTGAGTACTTATGCAAGGAGTGTAATCCAAGAGTCTCAAGATGGAAAACTCTTTTTAAAGACTTGTTCAATGTTCCTTCTTGTTACAGGGCTGCACCATCAGTTTGTTTATGTGTAAAATTCCACCAGGGTCTTGTTCAGCCTAGGAAAAAAGTCCTCAGAGCAGGCCTAAGAGACTGTTCCAGCCTGTGCCTCATCACCGGATGCTAATTCAGCACTTACTAAACGCTACAGTTTGGATGTTTTGTGCTCACCAAAATTCATGCTGAGTCTTGGTCTCCAAGGTAATGGTGTTGAGAGGTGGTAGGACCTACACAGGGTTATCATTCAGGAGGGTTCCACGTTATGTAGGGATTAATGTAGTCCCACCAGAGTGGATTAGTGACCATGACAGCAGGTTGTTATGAAGTGGGTTTGGCTTCCCCAGCTGGCTCTCTTTGCTTCCTCTGTTGTCATGTGATCACTTCTAACACAACACTTGCCTTTCTGCTTTTCCACCAAGAGAGGCCTTCATCAGAGGCTGGGCAGATGCTTGTGCCCTGCACTTGGGCTTCCAGAACTGTGAGCTAAATAAACCTTTTCTTTAGAAATTATGCAACCTTATGTATGTTGCTATAGCTACAGAAAATGGTAGACTAAGACACCAAGTTACAGGGAAGAATATGCAGAGACTCTTTCTGGGACCTAGAAACTGCCAATAGGTCCATCCACCCTTGCTGGCCCAATTGACTTCCACAGGGGAGAGCCCAGGCTTACTCTCAGAACCCTCAGTATCTGTTCCTCAAGTGGATCTCACTCCCATCAAGTCCCTGCTCTGACATCACATTTGCAAGGAGACTCATCCTGAGTACCCTGTTTTTATTTACTTTGATATTGGGGATTTAACCTACAGGCATTTTTCTACGGAACTACATCCCCAGTCCTTTATATTTTTTATTTTGAGACAAGCTCTTGTTGGGTTGCTGAGGCTGGCCTCAAGCTTGCAATCCTCCTGCCTCAGCCTCCTGAGTCTCTGAGATGATAGGTGCGTGTCACTGTACCCTGCTAGAGCACCCTATTTTTAAATTGCAGTATCCTTGATTCTCTTTCCCTTCTCTACTGATTTCTTTATTTCTATATGCATTTCTTCTACCATACCATGTAACCCATTTAGTCTGATGGCTGATATTTATGAACAGTATCTTTCCCCAAGAATGTCAATATCACAAAGCAGAGATTTTTTGTTGGGTGGCTTCACTATTTTGTCCACTGGTATATCCCAAGTACCATGTAACTGACTGATAGAATAGTAGTAACTGGGGCTGAAGCGGTGGCTCAGCAGTTACGGCGCTTGCCCTGCATGCGTGAGTACATGGATTCAAGCCCCAGCACCCACATACAAAACCAGAGCAACGAAAGCCGTGTAAAAAACTCAATAAAAATTGATTCTCTCTTTAAAAAAATGGATTCTCTCCTCTCTCACTCTCCCTCTCTCTTAAAACAAAAAACAAAAAACAAAAGAATAATAGTAAGTGCATCCCTGGGTGCCCTGGATCCCTGGGTTATGCTGAATGGGGTGTGGCAGGGCTCCCACCTGGCAATGGTCTCTCTTTTGCAGTACAGACACCTGCTTCCTTCTCCTCTTATGAAAAACCACTGATCACTTGTTTGGAACTAATAGAGGTATCCAGGGCTAACTCTTATAAATGTCTGTTATGGGGTTAGGAGCAGGAAGTGTTTTGCTCTCAATTTCCATCTTACCTCTGATCACAGTGCCTGGAATTTCAGAGGTACTCTGAAATATTGATGGAAATGAAACTCAGATGGCAATGAAGTTTGGCCCCTCCTTTCCCAAACGCAGAGAGTCCTTTGCACACTGTTTTTTGTCACCCAGGACTCCGCTCTCCCTGTGTGTCTCCCAACACATCCACCTGCAGGGGAAGCTTGCTTGGCTCAGGGCGGTGCAGGGTGTGATTCTTATTCCCTGGCCCCAGTTTGCACCACAGCTTCCCTTCTTCTGTTCCTAAAATTCCTCCCTAATGAGTTGCCCAAGTCTTTGCAAATGTCTGCTCTCCCTCCCTGCTATCCTTGCCAGTCATCTCTGAGTCAGCTTGGATTTAATCAGGCTCCTCCTTGCTGATTGGGTCTCAGATCTTCACCATCAGAAACATTATTTACATCTCAGCTCTTTTCTAGGTCACCCAAGGTAAGCAGATGGGGCTCATGGGCCAAGAGATGCCTGAACAAGCTCAAAAGGGTTGTCAGTTCTCATGGGCCAAGAGTCACGTCTTTCTGATTTCATTTCTAAGAGCCTGCAACCTGGCGAGGTTAAGCCATGTAGCAGGATTCTTCATGCTGCTTCCTTTCTGGAAGGCGGACTGCAGATCTTTCCAGTCACCTTTTCTCTCTTGCCCAGGGCTTTGAGGAAGCACACAGAAAGGTGATGGTTCTGCCCTGAATCTCTTTATGGCTGTCACGTGAGAGCTTGTGCATGGCGGGGAAGCCCTTCTTGCCAAACTAGATCCATTCTCTGTAGAGAAGACAGGAGGAGTGAGGGGGTGTCTCTGGCGTTAGTCCTCTACCCATTGTCACAACCAAGAAAGGCAAGCCAAAGGTCTTGAGCACCGTTCCCTCATGCTACCACACCTCTGGGGAAGCATCTTTATCATTAGAGAGGCAGAGAAATGGGGTTGAGTCAGAGCATGAGGGCAGGGAATAGACTCCAAGTCCTGTCAATGGGAGAATACCCCTCTGGTATCAGGACTTTGTTGTCATCAGTGTTCACTGGTCTTTAGGCAAATGAATGGCTTAGTGGGGGGGTAAGAAGGGGGAATCCCTATAGTATCTTCTAAGAAGAAACTGATGTCCTTTAAGGAGAAGAAGAGGAAACTGGGGGATAAGGAAGCAGGGTACCTGGTCCTAACAATGTGTCCTCTGCCTTTTTTTTCAAGTTGACCACCTTGCCCATCCCTCTTCCTTACAGCCCATCCCAGCCCCATTCTACAACATTCACTTCCTCTAGCCCCAACAAAATAGGGTAGGAAGTGCTCACAAACACCAGGTGGAGTTTCACTAGGAACATGTGAGTTTGCCCTTCAGGTTGAGTTATCAAAAGACAAGGGAAAGACTAATGGAATAGAATAGGAGACTGTGACCCAAACCCACAAATCTTTAAACATCTGATATTTGACAAAGGGAGTCAAAATATTACATGGAGGAGAGACAGCCTATTCAACAACCGTGCTGCACAGACTGGACAGCCACTTGCAGAAAGTTCAAATTAGATCCTTATCTCTCACCTTGAACAAAAATCAAATCAAAATGGATCAAGGAACTAGGCATTAAACCAGCTACCATACAACTGCTAGAAGAAAAATTAGGACCAACACTCCAGCATTTGAGAGTAGGGAAAGACTTCTTCAATAAAACTCTCAAAGCAAAAGAATTAAAGTCAAGAATAAATGGTAGGATACCGTTAAACTAAAAAACTTCTGCTCAGCCAAGGAATTGGTCAAAATCACCAAAAGACAACCTACAGAGTGGGAGATAATCATGACCTGTGATTCCTCTGACAGGAGGCTAATGTCCAAAATTTACAAATAACTCAAAAAACTTGATATAAAAAACACAAACAATAAATGGACCAGAGAACTAAACAAAAACTTCTCAATATAGGAAATCAAGCAAGCCAATGAATATATGAGAAAGTATTCTAAATCACTAGTAATCAGAGAATTGCAAATCAAAATTACATTAAGATTTCACCTCACTACCGTCAGACTGGCAAAGATGAAGAATACAAAGAGTAACAAATGCTGGAGGGGTTGTGGGGAGATAGGAACACCAGCACACCATTGGCAGAACTGCAGATTGGTATAGTTGCTTTGGAAAGCAGTATGGAGACTCCTCAAAAAATTAGGATTGCATCTACTATACTACCCAGCTATCCCTCTTCAGAGGAGTTAGAATCAGCACATTACAGTGACTTAGCAAAATCAATGTTCATAGCAGCTCAATTTACAAAAGCTAAATTATGGAACCAATCCAGATGCCCCTCACTGGATGAATGGATCCAAAAGCTCTGATGTGTGTGTGTGTGTGTGTGTGTGTGTGTGTGTGTGTATATGTGTGTGTGTGTGTGTGTGTGTGTGTGTGTTCTACTCAACTGTTGAAGGTAAATGGATGGCAATGAAGAAATCATTCTAAGTGAAGTTGGCCAAACTCAAAGTCAAGTGTCGAATGTTTTCCCTCATTTGTGGAGGCTAGAGCTAAACCTAGGCTCAGGTGAAAGATAGTCAGACTCATGCATTAGACCCAGCAAAGGCATAGCAACACATAATCTAGGGGAACTATAGACTTGTAAGTTGGAGAAGGTAGAGAGAGGAAGGGAGGGGTGAGGGAGGGAAGATAGGGAGGGATCTAGGGAGACAATACACAATGTAGCATACTCTTTACTCCCCTGAGAAGTCAAATAATACTTATGCAATAATTTAATTCTGGAAAATTCACAATCATACACATATAATTGTGAATTTACATGTATTTGTGGACATTTATATTTGTTATAGGGGCATAATGTAGAAAAATCAAGAGACTGGGATATGGGCAATGTGGGGATAACTATCGTTTAGGATCAAATGCACATCATATTATTATTTTACATGCATTTATGATTGTACAACAACTCAACTCCTTAATAAAATTAAAAAAAAAGACAAGGGAAGTCATCTGCCCACCACTCTGTCTGAAGTCACCCAGGTACAGTGTCTTATCATATCCAATTATAGGTAAGGCAGGGTCGACCCACTGTCAGCGTGAGGCTAGGACCCCTTGGAGGAATCTACTGCCATAAGTCATCTGTGCAGTCACGGTTTTACTCAGCCAAGGCCAGGGTCATCAGGACAGGAGCAGGAGAAGAGGTAGACATACATGGCCAGTTTAATTAAGCCACACTTCAATTTGGCATGCCAATTGTAAATGCTGGTGTCATAATACTGCACACAAGGCACAGGTTAAAAAATGAAAAGATAAATAAAACAAATCATGGATGTTTCTGGCTCCCCATCATGTCCAAAATGGGGACGTTTAACTCCATATTAAGTGCTAGATACTGGTCCATTATTTGGTCTGGTTTGTTTGTGTTGGAATTAATTTTTTAAATGTCTTGCATGACATCCTTAACAAAGACTCTCACCTATGGGCAAGCCTCTGCTGTTTCTGGAAAGTCAATGAAATCAAGCTAACCCAGGCTTTGGTGTCTCTCAATATTGCTGCCTACTGATGTATCATGATCACTTGTAAATATTTGTTGTGGCGCCTATGAATAAAGTAAGGAGCCCACAATAGGTAGAAATCACAGCTAAATGCTTCTCTTCTTTTTTTATTGCCCCGAACTGATCTCAATGTCTGACCAAGAGGCATGTTTAATGTGATTTGTTATTTGTTTCCTATTGGCTTTTTACAAACAAGTTGGCTTCTTAGTAATGTCCAGCTGTATCACTCATTTGGAAATGTATGCTCCCAAGCCAACTAGAGAATATTCCTTAATAGCAAGCATTAGAAAATAAAATAAAATGGGGATTGAACATGCAAGTGCCAACTGACAAGTATTTATGGTATCTTTTCTGAAATGGTCAGTTTTACCCCAGGGAGTGCCCTGCATTAGCCTGAAAAGGATCAGGGCAAATAAGTCCTATTTCATTTGTTAACTTCCCCTCTGATAGATGCCCCACAACACTATGATCCTTTGGACTAACATCTGGGGAGAAAAAAAAGTTGAAGGATAAATGAAATATCAGTTCATTCCATTATGCCATTTATTGACATCCTGACTGGGCTCAATCTATCCCCGGGGGACACTGTACAGCAGAACACATTTGACGGGAAATATAGATTGTGTGGTCCTAACAAACCAATCAAGTTAACCACAAGTCCTGGGTCGGCAAGGGAGGATGTCAACCAGAGGGTCCACAGAGCAGAGCAGATTCTTGTTCTCCATCTGTGTGCTGTGCGCTGTGAGCTTGGGAAAGTTTGTAAAGACTGGGTGAACATTCTATGTTCAGAACCCTATCCATGTGCAAAAAAATCACTCTAATTAGAGGCCCTGCTGCCTGGTAGTTATTAGTGTGAAATTCTCCTTAGCCTCTGGGCTCCTTCATCATAAAATGGGGATAACTACAGTCACCCCCTGAAAGCACTTTGAAAAGCTAAGGTGACATTCAAATGTAAGCAGTTATCACTGTGACAATGTGCCTTCTGATGTCACCTTTCTTCCCTACTCTAGATAGCACAGCTGGTGACTTCCTGAGTTTCTTGCTTTCAAGGGTCCCTGCCCCTTGCTTGCAAAAGAGTGGATCTTCCCAGGAGCTGCAGGAAACCCCCCACCTCAACTCTTCCTTCAGAGGTGAAAAGCCAAGGGGCAACTGAGTTCACTAAGAAGAACTGAAGGACTTTCTATTTATAAGAATCTAGGTTTGGGGCTGAAGCAGTGGCTCCACGGTTACAGCGCTTGCCTAGAAAGTGCAAGTACATGAGTTCAAACAGCATCACGTACACAGCAAAGTCTCGGAGAAATGGAAGTCACATGAAAAACTAAATAAAAATTACTTCTTTCTTTCTCTCTCTCTCACTGTCCCCTCTTTCTTAAAAAAAAAAAAAAAAGAATCTAGGTTTGCCACCTGCCTAGTAACATCCTCCAGGCGAATCCCACATAGATAACTAAGGCAGAATCTACAATGACATCTTTCATTGATCTTCTGGAACTGTATGGATTTTTTATATTTTTTTTAAATAGAGAGAGGGACAGTGAGAGAGAGAGAATCAATTTTTATTTAGTTTTTCATGTGGCTTTCATTGCTCCAACACTTGGTTGTGTACGTGGTGCTGGGGTTCAAACCGCGTCCTCACACATGCCGGGCAAGCGCTGTAACTGCTGAGCCACCGTTCCAGCCCTGAAACTGTATGGAATTTTGTGTAATTTTGAAAGTATTTACCCAATGATTATGTTTATAAGTCAAATAATATAAATTAAAATATTGTGCTCCCTTTATTATCGCTTACTTATTGTGGTAATCAAATCCTTCTATTCCACCCAGAGTCTTGGCACTCTTATGAAATTGAAGCTTCCTTGTTTCATCTTAGCAAATTTGATAATTGATAAGGAGTTTCACCAGTCCTGCCCTAGGATACAGAGGTGTTGGTAGGAGGTAATTGAGGTGAGAGACAATGACCTTGATTTGCAAGGGTTGGACAGCCCAGAAAGCAGTATAGGTTGGGTGTTACAGAAAGGTCTCATGTCTGTCATCACAGATCCTTCCAAGATTGAGATTAGATCAAGGACATGAAGTTCAAGTCATAATAAGCCTAGAACTCAGAGTCCTAGATTTCAAGCTGGAAGGCGCATTAGAGATGATCTAAACTCTTGCCACTCAAAAGCATGGACTGAGATGGGCGGCATCAGCACCTGAGACCTGGATAGAAATGCAAAATCACAACAGCAGAGGCTGCCAGGAGCAAAATCCCCAGGGAATGGAAGGCACATTAAAGTTTTAGATTTAGATGGTCTAAATCATTTCTCTTGTTTTATAGATAAACAAAGTCACAGCAAGTCTACTTAAACTGTCAAGAGCTGGCAAAGCAACCACCCTCCCAGTTCTTAGCTATCTCCTGTGAGAAGCAGTGAGTTAGGGTCCTAGTCCCAAAATCTTGGGCAAGACTTCCCAGTGAAATGTGCAATAATGACATCAAGCAATTGTGACTAAGTCAGTTCTCATCTTTGGTTAAATCAAAACTTCTATACTAGTTGCATGAATGGATTAGTTCTCACTCAAGGACTCAGCTCTCTCAACGGCAGTTTATTCTGATTGCAGTAAAGCACTTGGATGTCTTGAAAATGGGAAGTATTAAATGACAGAGAGAGAAATGTAGCTTTGCTCCAAGGTATGTGGTAATACAGGTCACTGTTGAGCTGGGGACTACCACAGGGCCTTTGTTCCTGCTGCTCCCCCTGCCTGAAAAACTCCACCTCTGACTCTTCATAAATCAGGGTCTATTTTGTCATTTAAGTCTTATCCTGGAAGCCTTCCTTGGCCACTCTATCTAGAGTCACCTTCTCTCCCCATCCTATTCTCCAATCACTCCCTACCCCACTCCCCATTCCCTTGTTTTATTTATAGCTATTATTAAATGAAATTACTTAATTTAACAATTTTTTTGTGTCATCTCTCCCATAGTATTTGTCAAGAGCAAGGATCCTGCCTCTCTTGTACACTGCCACCTCCCTATTGACCAAAAACAGAGCCTGGCTCATGGCAGGTGCTCAATAATTGTGGAATGAATACCTTAAAATGAAGCTTGTCAAGCTGTGGAATGAATACCTTCAAATGAAGCTTGTCAAGCTAACATTTATCAACTTCTATAATGTGCTGGGTATAATGTTACGTGTTTTATGCACATTGTCGTATATGGTTTTAATTTTTATTAGCTTTTCAAAAATTAAGCATTGGTAATCAGGCATAGTGGCACGCACCTGTAATCTCAGTGGCTTGGGAGGCAGAGGCAGCAGAATCTCAAGTTTGAGGCCAGCTTGAGCAACTCAATGAAATCCTCAAAAAGATCTTAACAAGACCTGTGTAAAGTTAAAAAATCAAAAGGACTGGTGATGTGGCTCAGTGGTAAATACCCCTGGGTTCAATCCCTAGTACCAAAGGAGAAGGGAAAAACATTAGTGCTGACTGTTGAAAATATTGACATGGAATACCTTCTCCTAAACTTAGGGAAACTCTCTGAGCACGGACTTGACTTCCAGACATTTCCTAGAGGAAAGCACCGAGCAGGCTTTTGCATAAAAGTATCAGCACTGGAGCTTCTTGGGGATCCAGGCTGAACTGGTTGGACCAGAGGGAGATGGCCACCTCCAGTACTGTGTTTGGGTCCCCTTGGCAGTTTCCTTTGAACACATGCATAGGGACAACAGACTTAAGAGTGACAGCTTGGAGTGAAATGTTCTGACAAACTTTCTAAAGAGGTGATGGGAAAATGATGAAATCTTCCCCATCCACCCTTATACAACCTGCAAAACCATTTATAACAGGAAATAACTTCTGCTCAGAATCCTAAAGCTGACCAGAGGACAATTCTTAGTCTTCTTATTCTTCACAAAGGAAACAAATCAAACAGTCCAATTTTGGCCTCAATCTAGTGAATTTTGTGGGGCCTACAGGAGAGAAAGGGCAGTAAACTTACCTTACCACAAAAACTTAGTACTTTTGCTCATTTCCCTCCCCCCAATTAAAAATTTCCCAGAGTGCCCAGCCTCAAATCTACCCTCTACCACACATCCGTGCTAAGCAGGTGCAACTGCTGACTCAGTGGGACCACCCTTCCAACCCACCAGGAAGAAGGCCAGACGGCAGGTCTCCAGCGAGAAGCAAGCAGAGGGGAAAACAACTTGAGTAAATGCATTTCATTCCACAGAAGAGCTTTTTAAAAAGCTGTTTAACATTTAAGGTTCTATTATTATTTTTGGCAGCATGTTGAGTCCATGTCTCTTTTTTGGCTACTTTTCTAGTACTTTATGTATCTGGAAGTAAAATTTGCAATGGATTTCAGTAACACTAGGGGGAAATTTTCAGTGTAATTATAGGAGGTATTTAAATGCTATTTAGATGTTATCTTGTATGCTTATCAAATAAGAAGCATAAGTTAAAATGACTAAAATGACCTATAATATAACTTATTTAGGTATCATATACATAGAAAATGCCTTAAACATTGGTCACTGCAGAACTAATTGTATAAAAAAAATGAATCCAATAACAATTACTCATCTACCCCAAATTAATTACTCAATGAAAAAACCAGAGAGATAAATAAGTCCATGATTTCAAACATACACAAAAGTAGGACTGGAGTTATAGCTCAGTGGTAGAGAGTGTGTTTAGCAGGCAAGAGGCCCTGGGTTCAATCCCAAGCACCACCCCTCAAAAAGTAGAGGCTATGTGTCCATCATCCAGCTTCGATGATTATCCATTTGTTAATCCTGTAGATTGATAAGGAGAGGAAGAGATGATAATGTGGGACTCTGTATCTACTGAAAAGGCAAATCAATTGTCCATCATGGTAGAGATGGGTCTGTAATTGGTATCTATGACCTCAACTTATGCTTTTTTTTTTTTAAAGATAGAAGGACAGTGAGAAAGAGAGAGAGAGAGAGAATCGATTTTTATTGAGTTTTTTTCAAATGGCTTTTCTTGGTCTGACAATTGTGTACTGGGTGCTGGGGTTTGAACCTGTGTACCTGCGCATGCTGGGCAAGCGCCATAACCACTGATCCACCGCTCTAGCCCCTCAACTTCTGCTTTGAGACATCTGGCAAAAATATAAAGTCAAATTCATAAGTACCTGCCATTTACCATGACCCCCGGCTGTTCTTCGATATTACGATGGGCATAGAGTAATCAGGGAATACTAGAATAGTGGATAATTTCCATTTTTCCCTTCCAGATATAGTCTCCTTATGAATCTCTCATCCCTGCATCTTGGGAAGCTGATCTGCTTTACATCAAAAGCTTCCCATCCCTCTGTCTTCTGTTAGGTCCAGACAAGGGAAAGCAAGGAGAAGGATACCAGCAGGAAGTTGGAGGGTGGGAAGCTAAGCAAAGAGGATATATATAGATGTGAGGGCCTTGACTCTCCGGCCAAGGAGCTCTAGTTGATTAAAAAATCGGTTACAGCGCTTGCCTGGCATGCGCAAATACGAGGTTTGAACACTAGCACCATGTACACAATGAAGTGTCGGAGCAACGAAAGACACATGAAAAACTAAATAAAAAATTGACTCTCTCTGCCTCTCTCTCTCTCTGTCCCTCTCTTTAAAAAAAAGAAAGCAATAGCTGGAGCTGCAACGGTGGCTCAGCGGTTGTAGTGCTTGCCTGGCATGTTCAAGGATGCAAGTTCAAACCTCAGCACCACATACACAACGATGTAAAATTGATTCTCTCTCTCTCTCTCTCTCTCTCTCTCTGTGTTCCTCTCACTGTCTCTCTCTGTTTAAAAAATATATTAAAATATTAAAAAAAGCAATAGCTGCTGAATATCACCAATCATTAGGGAAATGCATATCAAATCAACAAGGAGATGCCACGTCCTACCCTCTACGATGGTATTAACAAAAATGCAGAAGATGACAAACATTGGTGAGGATGTGGAGAAATTGAAACCCTTGTGCATTACTGGTGAAAATGTAAAATGCTATGGCCACTGTGAAAAACACCTTAGCCAGCAGTTATTCAAAAAATTAAAATTACCTTATAATTCAGCAATTCCACTACTGAGCGTATCCCCAAAAGAAAGCAGGAACTCTAGCAGATATTTGGATACTAATGTTCACAGCAGCATTATCCACATTTAAAAAAAAAGCATTTTTAATTCCCCCTCCTTTCAGTCCAGGGTAATCTATAACCCACTTTCCATCTCTGTGAATTTGACTGCTCCTGATACCTCATGTAAGTGGAATCATGCAGTATTTTCCCTTTATGCCTGATTTTTTTCACTCAGAATGATGTCCTCGAGGTTCATCTATGCTTTTTGAAGCATGTGCCATAATTTCATCTACTCATCTACAGATGTATCTCCTCATCTGAACATTTACATTTACATTGATTTACTTGCCTACACTGGAATATTATTTACCCTTAAAAAGGGTAAATGATTTAATTTATTATTTAATAATTTAATTATTTACCCTTAAAAGTGGTAAATAATAAATATTTTATTTTTAAATTTTTTTTTTTTTAAAGAAAGAGGGGGCAGTCAGAGAGAGAGACAGAGAGAATCAATTTTTATATAGTTTTTCACATGGCTTTTGTTGCTCTGAGACTTCATTGTGTATATGGTGCTGGGGTTTAGAACTCATGTACTTGTGCATGCCAGGCAAGCACCATAACCTCTGAGCCACCACTCCAGCCCCAATATTTTATTTTTTTATTCAGAAATTTATTTGTTGAACAAACAAGCTTCTAATGAAATAATATAATATATATATAAATTCTGAAAATTAGAATTACCCCCAAGAGCCCTCCCTCAATTACCAACCCTTACCCCCACCCTCCCAACACATCTCTATGAATGCCTTAGGTTGTATGTCACTACACCTTTTCTGAATTTAAAACATGATAATAGACCTCCTTTCTCAATGGCCAGGGTCTAGCTCCAGCCTCCACAGATGAGTGAAGACATTCGACCCTTGGT
>PVKS010041180.1:0-16183 GCA_004027875.1 Aplodontia rufa
GTCAGCAAGTACTGAGTGACTGTTCACAATTCCAGTGACACCAGCTACACACAGATATTTGGCCTCCTTCTCTACAGTGGCCTACATCCCAAAATAGGAAAAGTGCATTCACAGACAGCCCCAGCAGGCACAGAGGCTTATGAAGCAGACTGCTAGCATTTCAAGCTGTCAGAGCCTGGTGGAATTGCCAGCACAGGTGAGCTGCCCCCAAACAGCTTCTGAGATTGACTTCTATGCAAATAAGAGATAATTGGGTGACCTGTGACCAGAAGCCCTGACTGATTATTACTCAGCAGGTGTCAATGTGCACACATTCTTCTTTTGCAAAGGGCACATCCCTTTTCTTTCTCCAAGACATTCATTTCTGGGCTCCAATGCCCTACTAAAAACCAGCAAGGTCGCAAGGCTGAGATCCTTCCTGTAGTTACCCAGGTAATTTCTCCTCTGCTCTGAGAAGGCACCTAAGTTAGACAAGTGTGCTGGAATGGGAGCTCAAACTCAATTTGATTTTCCCGTAAGCCAGGCAAACTGCTGATCCTGTGAACCCAAGCCACTTACCCACGATTTGTTAAGTCCTTCTCACTTCTTTTTCCTACCACTTAGAGTCTGGCTGCTATATACAGTACTACTCCACTGCCTTCTCCTTAGGACTAGAGAGAGTGTCCTTTTATCCCTGTGCATCTGTGGCATGTCATAGAGACCTGAGCAAGAAACACAGTCAACCTGAACTGACTGGGGATCAAGAATGAGTCTTGAGCTAATATTGTTGATAAATTCTGACTTGTTATTCCCAGACCTAACAATAAGATGATCATCATGAATACACCTTCTCTTCTCCCTGGCAAAGCATTCATCTCCGTAAAACAAGAATCCTATCTCAATGATGAAAGCACTGTCCATCTGCATCATGCTAGGGCTTTTTGTTTCTGCTTTTAAGGATGACTTGCGACCAGCAGCCCCAAGTCACAATGCTTATTCCGCATGCAGAGAATATTTGACTTCCTCTTCTTAGAATAAAAGCTAGGCAAAGCTTTAAAAAATAAGGCTGTTCTTAATTTCCAGGTGAAGAGTGGGGGGGAACTAACAGATTTCCTAGAAGTGAAATTAAATTCAAGTACTTTCTATTTAACTCTTGACTCTGTTTCATTGCTACCTCATTCTAATTGTCCCTATTATCTAGAAAAATAGGAAATGTCACTTTCACATCCTAGTGAAGAATTCAAAGGACTGGTGAAATGAAGAGGACCATTTGGCTTGGCAGAAATGAGATGATCATCATTCACAGACATATCCCCGGGAGAGACGCATTTTTGTCTGCTGAATCGGGTATCAGAGAAATGACTGAAAAATTCATGAATAGGAGAGAAGTGGGTCCTATAACTTCCAAACCATTTGTGGTTTTGCTCCTACAATAAGTATTTTATTTCATTGGTTTTCCTCCTAACAACTTGTGACCAGAGCATTGGAGAATATGCTGGGATCTCCCCAGGTTGAAATTTCCTTCCCAAACAAACCTTTATCAGTGTATGATCAATATATGAGCACGTGGGAGATCTCCCAAAGATTGACAGGTCCCAGTCATGGCCAATGCCCATCTATTTAACAGTAGTTAGTGTGGAGTGCGGCAAAAGCCTCTGCCTTATGTGGAAGAAATGTTTTTGTCCATAGTTTAGCAGAATTCATTCAGGGAAAGGCAGAAGAGTAGTAAAAAAAAAAAAAAAAAAAAAGATACACAGCTCAAGGAAAAGTCAAACTTTCCATTGAATGGAATTCCAAGGATATGGAATAAGCTATGACGTATAACCAGAGGCAAGTTATTTTCTCTAAAATTGAGTTTTCTCAAATACAGAATTTTGGATATTAATAGTATCTAGCACATAAGGCTTTTGCAAGGATTAAAGGAGGTGATACCTTCAAAGAAAGATGGAGCCTAACAAGGATCATCAGTGCAATATCTATTAACTGATATTAGTATGTCTCTTCTCTCTGTGGCCACCTTTCTTTGTTTCCTATTAAATATATACTGTAGGTCTCTATTCACTTGTTGAATAAATTCCTTTTATATGCAGCTTTTGGGCCAGATGCAATGCTTGCCACTGGAAGCTTGGTGATTCAAAAATAAACCCTGCCCTCTCTGACCTCAAGGTCTAGCTGGGAAAGCAAACAACTGAATAGATATTGATGAGGGCTGGAGTGGTGGCTCTGTGGTTACAGCATTTTCCTGACACGGGTTCAAACTCCAGCAGCACCATTTACACAATGAAGTGTTGGAGCAACAAAAGTCACGTGAAAAACCTAAATAAAATTAATTCTCTCCTCACTCTCTCTCTCTCTTTCCCTCTCTCTCTTTAAAAAAAAATAGATGATGATGATCCAATGAGGAAATCACAGTAAAGGGACTAATCCCTGACTGCCAAGGTATTGCCCAAGAGTCAGCCATAACTCAGTCTTAAAGAATGAGAAAGAACTCTTTAGAGATGGTGAAGTCCAAGCTAAGATACACAATGAATAAGAATTCTTTTTAAAAAGAGAGATTATATAGTTTGGGGGAAATGAAATTGTGTGCTATGGGTAAATGATGAAGAGCCGGTATATTATAAGGACTGGGTGTGGAGAGAGAGTGGCTGAGAGGTAAGTCTGGAAAGCAAAGCAGGGTCATTAAAGGGTCTTAGAAGCTTGCTCAGAAGCTCATATCTCTATAATTGAAAGGGATTAAGTAAAGTACTGTAATGTGTGGATTGGGGACATTGTTCAGAATGTGTGTGGAAGATGGATCATGTTGGACCTGATGAGAGAGAATGAACCCTTGAGACAAAAACAAAATACTGACAAACAAAACACCTGTTGATTCTAGTAACATCAGAAGGAGGGAGTTTGGCTCACATCTGGATGGTGGCAGGAGAAAGAGAGAGAAACAGAAATATTTCAGAGATAATTAAGGTTCACCCATAGGAATGAACAGGAATACATGGCCATGGGAGGAGGGGAATTGAGAGGCATAAAGGATCCCTCCCATGTTTCTGACTTGGGTGAATTGTGATGCTGTCACTGGGATGGGGGACATGGGAGAAAGCTAGGGGCTAGAGGCGATTCATGATGTATTTTTGGCCTGACACTCAAGGCACCTGCTGGTTGTGGCCATGTACCTAAGCATAAGCTGAGAACACATGGGTAGGTAGGTGTAGAACCCTCAATGGTGTCATACTGACAGAGTTAATTCTCAAATTTCTAGCTGGATATTTGGATGTCCTACAAAAATAGCTGCAATTACCACTGAACAGATGGAAGGCAAGCAAAAGGATTTATAGAATTCTAAAACTTGAGAACTGTTAAATCCTAGATCCAATCACCCTATGTCCCAGAAAAGAGTTCATTAACCTAAAGGCACCCAGACCATTACTAACAGCCAGGTCAGGGAGTTAAAATCACGCCTGCTGGCTCCTGATCAAGGCTCCTGGCTTTTGAAGTCTAGAAGGTTCAGCTTCCTAGCAATCCCTCTTTCTTGTGGGATATAAGCCACCTTGTTCCTATTTTAAGAATTCTTCTCAAAAGGAAGAAAAGGAAAAAATACGACCTGGAAATCATCTCAATCAATCTGTTCAGCCAAATCCCTTCTGAAGAATTATAATCCTCTTTAGTTTCTCTCTTCCATATCTTCTATAGTCAAAAGTTACCATCAAAAAAAAAAAAAAAGTTACCATCCACGTATTGGCACATAATGTGTTCAGTAAATAGAAGCCAAAAACAATGAACTTGAATAAACATAATTCTCAAAGCCCAGGAAAGTAGGCCTTTCCCTCTCTCTAAAATTTCCATTTCAGATTCAATAAGCCAGGGTGGAGGAGTGGACCTGGCAGGCATAATTTCCATCTCTACCTACATAGCAACATGTGACTCTTTCAGTAATGTTGGATCATCTTACCTTCTTCACCCATTGGACACTTGCTGCCAATTTCTATAACATACTCCACCCATCTGATTGGTCACTCAACATACAACAGCAGGAATGAATGTCACGGAGCCACCGAGCCGAGAACACAGAGATTTCTGCAAAAAGTAAAAGAATCATCAATAACATAGTAATGATACAACTCAATCAAATGATCTACCACTTTGCACAGAGGATACACAGTTGCAGAAGACAGGCTTTACTCTTAGAAGACAATAGTCCAGATGTGCATAAAAAGTTTTAAACAAATTATTAGAATTGTGTGAAAAGTGGGACAGCATCTCACGGTTTTATTAGTCAGATGTGCAATTCATAATTTGATAACAAATCGGTCAAACATCCATCTACTTAGAATATACAGTAACTTTCTCATGCATTTTCTCTAGCACAAACAATAACCTGCAGATGGAGATAAGAAGTCTTGAGACAATTTCAAGTAGAAACTATATTGTGACTTCAAGTCAAGTCTTCTCTCCTGAAGCGAGAAGCTCTAATCTGGATAGGCCCGATATTTGAGGAACAAACAGTCATGCTGGTGGTGATAAAAATGCCATCATCATTCCAGAGGACAAAAACATCAGGCTGACAGAGCTGAAATTCTGCATCCAGGTTCCATTTTGCCTCACCACATGCATTCTGGGTTTTCTGTGCAGGAATGTTCTACACAGAATCTGCTCTGATTCAACTTCACATCCACCAGTGTCTAACACACCCCCTAGCCAGAGAAGCTGTGCATGTGCACATGTTTGTTGAATGAATGAAAAGAAGTATCTAAACAGCTGATGTCTTTAAAAATGAGGGCATTGAACCAAGAAAGATGTCAGCGGGCATAGCTTCCCTAACAAGAAAACAAAGGAATACTTGAATGTCCTTTATCACCAGAGTGTCTTCCTTCTAGAACAACTCAACTTGCATGAGCAGCTTAAACACCATCTTTCATTGACTTCATTGTAATCATTTTTTTCTTTCCAAATCTACTTTTCCCTCCTCATCTTGCTTTCATTTCGCAGCTCCTCAGCATAATAGTTTGTCCAAAATAACTGATAAAGATATACTCTGCTTGTTGAAGAATTACAGATGAATGTAAATCTATTAAAATGAGTCCCTAGCACCATGTTTTGATAACTACAGCAAGAACAATAAAGTTGTCTTCTGTGCTGTTTCCAAAATGTCAAGGCCTGTGCATCACTGGGATTTTTTACAGAATCTCATGTCGTCGTAGAGAAAAATCCACCTGGAGTGACTCCCTCAATAGGTGTTGATGAAGGATCCTATGTGACAACTTTATTACTTGGAACTAGTCACCAAAAATTTCCCCACCAATATACCGCATACTAAGATACTAGTAACCTTGTGTAGATTCCACATGGACCTAAGCTAGCCCAGAGTAACCAATGAATTATAGCAAAAATGGCACTGTATGGGCCTTAAATGGGGATGTAAGAAACAGAGGCTCCAACTAACAAGAACCGTTCTTGAGCCCTCAGATATAAAACCTTTTGCTTTGCTAGGTTTAGACTTGCTTGGGACCCATCCCCCCTTTTCTTCCTTCCCGTTTCTCCCTTTCCAATTGTGAGTCGCAGTCAACTTTATGTCTGTCACTATTATATTTAAGAAGCTCATAATTTATCTGGTTTCACAAGTTTATAGCTACAGGGGAATTTTGCTTCAGCATGGATTGTACTGAGTCTCTATACCCATTCAGATGACATTTAGATGAAAATTTGGACTTTCATGTTGAAGCCAAAACAAGTGAATATTCTGGGAGATTTTGGCATGGAAATAATATATTCTGCATGCAAAAAGGCATGGCATTTGGAGATCCAGGGGTGAAATGTTATGGATTGAAGGTTTGTGAACCCTAAATTTCATATATTGAAACCCTACCATAATATAATAGCATTTGGGGATGGACCTTTGAGAGTTAATTAGGTTTTGATGAGGTCATTGCATCCTTGCAGGAAGGGAAACAGAAAGAGCACGTTCTACTCCTGCTTCCTCCCCGCCTCTCTATCCCTTTCTCTCTGCTTTGGGAGGACAGTGAGAAGATGAGAAGATGACCTGCTAACCAGGAAAGGACCCCACCAAGAATCAAATCTGATGACCCCTTCACTTTAGATCCCCAACTTCTGGAACTATGACAAATAAAGGTGTCTTGTTGAAGCTACTTGGTCTGTGCTATTTTGTCGTCACAGTCTGAGCTGATTCCTCCAGAAACTTGGTGGCCTGTCTTGTGCTTTGTAAAGGCTTGGTTTTGAAGTCAGCCAGCATGTCCCAATTCTAAATGCTCTGTAACATGATGTTGTGAACAAGCTCCTGCCACCCAGGTAGAGAAGCTCCCACCAGCCAGGGCCCACCCATCCAGCTGTCTCAGCCAGGCAGATGAGTAAAGATGCCATCCTGGACAATCAACAGGTTTAAATCTTGCTGTGACTCCTGTCATGTGAGCATCCAAGTAAGAACCACCTAAATAAATTCACACAACTCACGGAATAGTAGTGGATAAGTATAGATTATTGTTACAGACCACTGAAGTGTGGGATGGCCTGTTAGTCACCAGCAGGTAACCAAAATGTTATAAACAGGGATGAAAGAGGCACTTTCCAGGGGCCTCTCTGCAACAAATTCTCTTTATATAACCAGTATGAGTATCACAAGCCGCATTACCCAAAGTCAAAGGCATAAGATTCTCGCTGAAGGTACACAGCCAGCAACACCCAATGCACAATTCAGAGCCCAATTTCTCTTGTTTTGCTTCTCCAGACTACAGTTTACTAATGATGCAACTATGTCTGTCATCGGCATGTTTTTAAAAGTTGATTTCTCAAATCTATAAAAAGTGAATTGGACCCCCCCACACACACACACTTTATCTTGTATCCTTTACCTCCCTGAAAAAGGTTTTTTTATAAAACACCTTTTAACAAAGCCCACAGAGCCAATGAAAAGCTTTTGGGAAAAAAAGAAATAGAAAAAGATAATGATGATGGTGCTGATGATGATGGAGATGAATTGTCTACGAATGCTGATCACCGCGAGCTTTTGCAAAACAGGAGCTGTGGGTTCTGTGAAAAATACTCATGAACAACAAGAGAACCATTTGTTTTAGGAAAGAAAACAAGGAATTAAGGCAACAAAAGTTATTTTTTGGGCTTTTAGTGAAGTTGATGGGTCTGAGAAGGCTGTGCAGGTTTACCATGGATCTCTCCCCTCTCAGTTGGAACGTGCCTTTTCCCTCGTATTCCCCATATCTCATGAATCCCACAGACCTGGAATCACGATTTCCCTCCTAAGCCAGGTTGCTACAGTCCATTCTTGCTGCATCTACTCCTGGGTACTCTCGGGATCTCCCCCATTTCATTTTTCAAGGCTGGCATGCCATCCTGCCCCTGAGGTATAGCAGCCCTGTCCCTCGTACATCACTGTGCATGGCCGACACTGGTGCTAAGCCTCTTAGGAGCTCAGACCCTACATGCTGTATACTATTTAGGAGAGACTGAGAAATCAGTAACAACAACACCATAAAGCCAACAGCATAAAATGAGATGAGGAAGATACTTGGTGTGCATACTATCATTAGGAAGATAAATCAAGGAAGGATGTGAATGGGCTAGTGGCAGATCCCATTTGCTAAGCTCTGCCTCTGGAAGACTGTGTTCAAACTGGACCATAGGACTATACCTTTTCTTTGCCAGCTTTCTTCTGTTATGCTTTCTGCTCTAAATCAAAGGCTGTGGCTTATAGATCTCCATGTATGGGTCCTCTTCTAGAATGTGGGCTCAGCATGGTTAGGTATGCAACAGGATCACTGTCAATAGCCCAACAACAACAACATATTGTGCTGGTAGTGAGGATGGAAAGGTTGGCTCAAAGTACATGTGAAATATTTTTAAAATGTCCCCTTCCACTTATTTCATCAATGTGTGCTTTAGGATCCTCGGCCTATGCCTGAATGTTCTGTGGGCATAATACACTTTAGGTATGACAGCAGTCACAAGCTAAATGGAAAACAGTTGCCACAGAGGATGGCCCAAGGAGATATTGACAGCTCCATTTTACAGATGGAGAAACTGAGGTCAAGTACAAAAATCCAATTACATAGGTCATAAAAAGTAACATAGTGGGGACACATCACTAAAATGTACACCCCTTTTTACAAGCTATAAGACTCTATCATGGGACTCAATTCCCAGGGCAAATTGTGCCTACTCCTCTGGGATGTGGGCAATGATAGTTTCTACTTTTTGGTATAATGACAGAACAGGGAATTAAAATATTGCAGAATGGAGCTGTGGTTAAACTATGATCAAATACTCATGTATTGCTACTGTATAAACAAGTAAAAAATTAAGGTTTTGAAGCACTTAATAGGTAAAGAAGTGTAACAGTGGCCATACACTTTTCTAAGTGTCTAGAATTACCACGTTGCTTTGTCGATGTTGCTCTGTGCTTCCCCTTGCTCTGTAAGCAGACAGGGCTGTACATATGCAGTAGACCCTGGGTGCTAAAGACAGGGCCTTCTTCATTTTTGATGTTTCACATGTTCCTGATATCATCATTAACTGATAATTAAATCAAATAATAACTGGCCCTGGGTGTTTTCCTTTCCTGTTATTGCCACAGTTCCAAAACCATATGGCTGAGCATATTTTGTAAGATAGTTTTGTACATTTTGATTTTTAATGGAATAAGTAGCAAGCTATATAAAGTGTGAAAGAATAGTCCTTAAAAAACAGTTTTGCCTCTTTCAAGCTAATTGGATTTTGGGCAAGCAACAACTTTCCGTTTCTCACTATCCTCTCTACAAAAGGGGGCAATAACTGTTTTGGGAGGTTGGTATCAAAAATAGTGATAATGAATGCAATACTTCCCTGACAATAAAGTCAATAATCAATAACAATTAGTATAAAAAGATATACATTGTGATTTTACAACGGTGCTTGATTAGAAGTCTGACCTTATTGTATCTTTGCTCTTCATAAAGCTTTATGGTAGATGTGTAAGCATTTATATAAAGCCATATTCTAGAACATTTGCATATATTAATTTATAATTATATGATGTGTGATTAATATTCATCACTAAGCAATTTCCATACCATTTTTTTCAATATGAAGAAACTGAGTCTCAAAGAAGTTCAGGGAGCTTAGGTCTCTGCCCCCACTGTGTGGGTGAGGGCTGCCAGCAGCCCATAGCTCAAACCTCCCTGCAGATCCTCCAAGGCCGGCTACTCGGTGCCTGTGTAGGGGTAATGCCCAACGTCTAGCTGCAATTACAAGAAAACATCCATAAAGAGTTCCCGGGCTCCAAATGGATTTGACACAGCAGCCCTTTAAATGAAACTCAACACGATTATCTTTATTTCTCTTTAGTAGTTTTGCTAAGTAAGCCATGCCTTTAGAAGAACCTAATACAAAGTGACAACCTTCGCCGTTTTCCAAAGCTCCGATGGACGGGCGTAGAGAGAGTCCATTGTCACCATGGTAATTACTGCACAATACCTGACGGCCAATGGACAGTCAGGAGGCTCAGGCAGCAGCTGAATCTGGCATTGTCCTGGCCTGATAAAAAGATTAGAAGCCCTGAAAAGCCGGGGAGCAGGATCTCACAGCTCTTTCCCTGGGCCCTGAAAGGCCCATTGTGCTGCCACCATAAATTCTGGGTTCCCCGGGCACTTGACAACTGAAGCCAGGGATAATAGAATTCTTGTGTCCAACAAAACACTCCTTGTCCAATGCCAGTCTTATCAGCCGCATTTACAAATGTCTTTCGTTGTACCCAAATAATTCCCTATTAGAAGGGCTATTGGGAGCAGAACTAAATAAATATTCACAGCCTTTGTAATATCTTTGGGAAATGAATAAACAAACAGTCATCTAGCATATGAGCAAGCCTCCTGCTGCTCTCCATACATTTTATCCTCGTTTCTTGCCCAAATTATGGAGTTTTACTTTGCCTTTAGCATAGTAAAAATTTCAAGACTAGACGATCCAGTTATCTGTGCCGTCTACAGCATTTCAGGTGGATCAGCTACGTAATATACTGCCCTGGTGCTTTTGCATGCATTTTTGAAAATTAAAGTTCCCAACAGCCCTGGTTGGGGGCGGGGTCTTATTTTATTCCCTGGCTCCCGAAACAGAAGGAGTGTGGGGCTCAAGGAAGTTAAAGAGCTTGCCCAAGAAAACTAAGCAAATTAGCACAATGGGAATTCCAGTTCGGATTCCCTGGCTTCAAACGCCTGCCATTCTCATTCTGCAATGATGATTTCTCTACTAAATAAAAAAAATGCAATAAAAAGCAGAATCAGTGTGGTAATCTAAAAGACATCCACATATATACATTGAGCCTGCTTTTAGTGTCCTACAACCTGAGAACAACTAGAAGAGAACAAAAATCCAAACCTTTTCTCTAGAATAATGTATTTTATTTTTGCCCTAATATACTAGCACTTTTCCTGTTTTATTTTTCTTTTATGGAGGTGGCAAGCAAATAGAATTAATAGCAGCAGGCCTCAGGAAATTTTAGAGGATGTCCAAACCATTGGCTGGTAATGCTTTAAAATGGACTACTTCTAGAACAACATTTACCTCTTTTCTGTATTTTATTTTATTTTATTTTATTTTATTTTATTTTATTTATTTGTCTCTGGTTCTGAATAAAAACAGAAACTGCCTTCTTTTTTCTTTTTTTGTTACTGGGGATTGAACCCAGGGGAGCTTAACCACTGACCACTGAACAAAAACCCCAACCTTTTTTCTTTTCTTTTTTTAATTTTGAGATAGGGACTCACGAAGTTGCTTAGCGCCTTGCAAAGTTGTGAAGGCTGGCTTTGAATTTGAAATCCTCCCATCTCAACCTCTGGAGCCACTGAGATTATAGGTGTATACCCCCAGTCCTGTCAAGAAACTGCCTTCTGCACAGAAGCTACTGACTAGAAGGAAAACAATTCATATTTTCAAAAGGACAATATTAAAACCTGAAAGCTCAGGGTGGAGTGGTGGCTCAGCAGATCCAGCACTTGCCTGGCATGCGTGAGGACAAGGGTTCAAACCCCAGCACCACATACAGAACTAAGTGTTGGAGCAACAAAGGCCACATGAAAACTAAATTAAAAAAATGATTCTCTCTCTCTCTCTCTATCTCCCTCTCCCTCTCTCAAAACAAAACAAAACACAAAACCTGAAGTTCATGCCCACTTAGGTCAATCAGCTGATGCAGATCTCTTGGGTCTGTACAAATTTGACCTGCTCACTTAATCTCCTCACCAGTAAGCCCTGCTGCTGGTTGACCCCAGCAGCAGATGCACCTGAGACCTCTCTGCACGCACTGCTCCCTGCCTGGTCTGATTTCTTCCATTCACTGGTGAGACTTCCTTCAATCCTCAGAGGCTTCAGGATACCCTTAGAGCTCCATATTGGATTCCCTTAATGCACCTTATCGCTTTTGATTTTTCCCATGGGCAGAACTCTTTCAACTTTGCATCCAAGTGAGCTGTGAGCTACTCACAGACTGAAATTGCGTCTTCTACTCATTTCTGTCAACTCAGGTCCACACACTGCCAGCCCTCTACAGGGCAGGCTTATTGGTGTGATCAGTGAGTGGTAGTAGTTAAACAAAGATAGATTACCAAAAAAAGATAAAAATTTTAAAAAATGAACATAGCTATTGCCCTTTTATTTACTTGATATCAGATAGCAGGTCTAGTTTGTGATGTGTTTCCATGGATTGTAACGATGCATTTGCTCAGCCCAAATTATTCAGCCTTGATAAACGAAATGTGGTGCTGTTTGGTTTATTTTCTAAAATAGTTAAAATCACTAAGTAGGCTATCATTTTGCAATCAGCTATTCACAAGAAAAGACAGAGAAACCAACAGATATTTTCTAACTGGAATTACATGCCTCTGTTTGTGTAAGCATTGAGTTTGAAAAAGTATTATCCATAATTCCCAAATATGTTACATGCCAAGTGAAGCATTTAATCATCTTTGGAGGTTTAAGGCATGATTTTAGTCATGTCCACATAATGTGCACTTTCTCAGCACATCTATATTCCCAGGAGTTGAATGTTATTAAATACAAATGATTCCAAACAGGCAATGATTATTCCTAGCATTGATTGAGAGTATGTAACATGCCAGGTGTGAGACTAAGTACTTTCCTATAATATATAATTAAATTTTGTAAAAATCTTTTAAGTCAGATTCTATGATTTTCTATTTTCCAAAACTGGAAATTGAGATATAAAAGTGATGTGTGAATTTACCCATAATCATAAAGTCAATAACCCATGAAGCCAGGATTCTGATGTAAGCTGTTTGAATCTGTACCAATTCATCCAACTGCTATACTCAACTGTATTCTTCAGATATAAACTAGGGCACTGATTTAGGGAAGTAGTCCAACAATTAAAAAAAAAGTTAATAACACTACCACACTAGCCAGAGAAAGCCACTGTCAATGGGGAACCTGAAACAGTAATGAAGGACCACAAAGAGTTTTGACCACACCCAGGGACAAGAACTTCAATGTGTGGTCATATCTGGGCAACTCCTAGAAAATCCAGGAAGTGAATTATTTGCCATCTTCTAGAGGACACAAATCTCCGTATCCATACATATCCGCAAGTACTGCAAACATACACACTCACACTGCAGATTTTTGCTGGGAGTTCAGTATACTCACAGCCTGCCACTATCTTCTCAATGTGAGAAAGGTACACTGCATCATCTGTAGATTTATGACATCACAGGAGAGAGCTCCCTCTGGGATCATTACGTTCAGATGGAAACAAAACAAGGTTTGTCAAAATTAAGTGGGACGTTCTCTTTCAATGTAAAATTAAGTTTTCTTTAAAATGGATTTTTCCTATTTACCTTTTCTGAAACATCCCAAAGAAAGAAGCTGTAAAAACTCAAAATGATTTATGAAGTTCTCAAAGGTAAAAAGCATATATGTGGCCTTGGCCACCGCGTATCAAGTAGACAAAAGCACACACTAAATGCTCTCGAATAGCTCTTGAATAAATGAGCAAGGAGAGCAGGAGGCAAATTCTTGACGTGTGGCCGTGCTCAGGCACCCTGTGCCTTGGCAGGGCTACTGTGACTAAGGACTTGTAATCTTCAGGCACAAATTTGGATTTGGCCACGGAGGGGCTGAGGTGAGCCAGGGAGAGCCGCCAGTGGGCGCTCTGCCTCTCCCCATGGCACCTCATTCAGTGTCCTGGATTCATTCAGGGTCCACTGAAGAAGCAGGCCGTTAAAATTTTTCAGTTTTAGTTTGCTGCACTTTTTCTGGCGGAATAACAGTCTTCACTGCTATGCACAAATTTTGATGTTCTTGAGCATGCTGGGATATCAAGAACCTAAGACTCTCACAGAAAGTTTTATCTCGGCTGGTCCCCCACGACTTACCTCTGAGGCACACACACACATAGGCCCAGGAAACTCAAAGACCATTTGATCTTTTATTTATTTTTATTTTCATCTTTTTTTTTGTTTAATTCCTTGAATAGTTAAAATTGATGACCACTTTTTACTAATTTAATTATTAAAAACAAAGAATGAAGAGAAAAAAATAAAACAACCAAAACATTGTCAGTCATTGTATAAAGTTGGGTCATTGTTCAGACTGGGCTTGAATCGCTCATGGCAGACTGGATAAGAAATCCTGTTCTTACTTTAACGGACATGCTCAGATCAGAGGCTTAGAGGCTTTACCAGGTCTTCTGTAATAGGAACTTATTAATGCTTTTTCACACAGCTTCATGGAAGAAAATTAGCCAGGATTTAACACAAGTTTTTTTTTCTTTTTGATATCAAGTATTGAACCCAGAGGAACTTAACCACCAAGCCACATCACCAGGCCTTTCCTATTTTTTTTTTTTTATTTTGAGAAAGGGTCTCTCACTAAGTTGCTTAGAGTCTTGCTAAATGCTGAGGCCGGCTTTGACCTTGTGATCCTCCTGCCTCAGCCTCCTGAGCCACTGGGAATAAAAATGTGCATCACCATGTTTGGTGACACAGGTTTTCTTTGTACTTTTTGGGCTTTGATATTGAAACTGCCCAATATAGATAGATACAGATATAGTCTTTAAATGTGCATTTGTACACACACACACACACACATACTACACTACAAACTGATCAATTATCTCTGAACATATTTAAGAAATATCTGTTACTCAGTAATTATGAAATTCCCTTGGCATTGAATGCCAGTATAAATTTGATGGATAGTAAGGTTCTTTCCCACTCTGGGATTACATAATTTTGTAGCTTGAATAATCATCTCCCCTAGATGAAAGCATCCCACTTTCCACCAGCAGTGCATTGATCACATTTTTGGAAACATTGACCTAGGGACTTGTACTTCTCTGGTATTAACAAGAGTCTGTGACTTTGTGGGACACATTTGGTATCATGATGATGGCCATTTTTAAAGGAACATTGCCCCTGAAGAAGATCTTGAGGGTAAGGTATGAAGAGATATCCTTTAGCTTCAGGGGTGCAGGGCAGCCTCAGAGAAAGCTTACAAGACCACATGCAGCCAAAGCAAATGGGCCTCTTACCCAGAAAGCAGAGAGTGAAGGAGCCCAGCTGTGGAGCTGGACAGACCTTGACCAGAGGTCCAGCTCCACCAGGTGAGAAACCCTGATCCCAAAACTCTGGTTCCGATTTGGGGCTCTATGACTCCTCATTTCTGTGACTCGGGACTCAAGTCTACTTACCTGCAAACTGGACACCATAACAGGACAGAGCCATGGTGAGGAAAATGAGGTACTAAATATAAATTATGCTACTGTTTAATAGCACAAAGTTACTGTTCACTAAATAACAGTCAACATCATTGTCAAAAACTTTACACTTTTTCTGTTACAAAGACTCAATATAAAGAATTTAGTGCAAGATCTGACACAATTGGGGACCCAATAAATTGCTATATTTATTACTGGCATTAAATGACCATTGTCAAGACATAGGGAGCTTTGATTCCAATTCTTTTTCAATCCTGATCTCAACAAAAAGAAAGCTTCTATTTCCAGCAATTCCCAAACAAATCTCTCTTTGAACAAAAGGAGAATGCAGTCTCAGGCTCAAAATGGATTCAGTTGCGTTTCTTCCCTTTAATTATATTTATTTTGGGGGTTACTCCATATTTATGACAAGAGGTATTGGTTGGTCATCAATGACAGCAATATAACTTCCTTCAAACAGATTTAAGAAAAGTAGAATGAGCCAAAAAGGAAATCATAAGTAAACAGCAATGCAGAGAGGACCCAGATACTGGGAAGACAGAGCTGAGTGACAGAAGGGCAGAGAACACTTTCTTTGCGGACAGAGGACCAAGACCCAGTGCGAAGTGGGTGAGAATCAGGGTCTCTGGAATCTTAGCAGCTGCGATGCTCCCTCCCTTTGCACCCCAGCATCTCTGCACTGCAGCCTCATTAGCATGAGATGTCAAGTCAGGTATGTGAATGGACCAGAAGGAACAAAGGCAGAACTCTCCTAAGAACAGAAAGAAATGAGGAGACACAAATGCCAATCCTGACCTGGTGACAGGAGGGAGTAGAATTTGGTCACTCCAGGAAACTAGGTCTTCATGAAGAAGAAACTAGTTGAAAACTCTCGGGGCCAGAAAGCCACCTGTCCCTTCCGTATAATTCACGTCATACATTAACACATACCCTGTTTCATTCCAAAGGGAATTTCAGACTGCCTGCAAAAATGCACAGAACTTGAAAACATGCACACTGCTTTATACAATCAAAAACAAAAAGGAGAAATCACACCATGAAATAATGTAAACAAAGATTCAACTAAAAGCTTGGCTTAGATATTTTTAAACATTTTTAACATTTTTTAAGAGAGAAGAAGAAGAAAGAGAGAGAGAGAGAGAGAAAGAGAGAATTTTTTATTAGATGAATATGGAGTTACAATTGAGGGAGAAACATTGTCAAACAATCAAGAACAAATGTATATATACTTAGTTATCCAAGGCTCATGCCATGTCATGGATGCCTAGCTTAGGTTCCCCATCTGGCTGTTTCCCCCAGAAAACCCCTGAGTTAAATGGATGTTTGATTTTTTCACATGGCTTTGGTTGCTCTGACACTTAGTTGTGTATATGGGTGCTGGGCTTTCAACCCGCATACTTGCACATGCTAGTCAAGCGTCGTAACTGCTGAGCCACTGCTCCAGCCCCACCTTAGATGTTTTTTAGTTACAAGGAGTGG
>PVKS010041181.1:0-16182 GCA_004027875.1 Aplodontia rufa
TCACTGGTAAGGCAGCAATAAATCCACCAGGGTTTAGGAAAAACAGAGGTGGGATCACTGACTGTCAGAAGTCCCCTGGAAAAGGACGTCCCCATAAGGTAAAAAGCTAGTCTCTCCGGCTCAGGTGAGTCCCTGAGCTCTGCTCTTTCTCTCTTATTCAGGTGGGAGCTTCAGTCTCATAAGTTATGCCAGGTCCACCACTAGTCTGTGTAACCCACAAATGCCCCCCAAAAAAGCACCTCATTTTCTTGGCAGCCAGAGCAAAGTATAAACTTTTTTTCTTTTTTTTTTTTAAAGAGAGGGACAGTGAGAGAGACACAGAAAGAGAGAAACAACTTTATTTAGTTTTTCACATGGTCTTAGTTACTCCAACACTCAGTTGTGTACGTGGTGCGGGGGTTTGAACCCGGGTCTTTGTGCTTGCCAGGCAAGCACTGAAACCGCTGAGCCACCGCTCCAGCCCTGAAAAGCATAAACTTTAATATCACTTTACAGCTTAGTTTATTTTACAAAAGGGAGGGAAATACCTGATAATTTTCTGTACCAACTTGGAGAATAAAAAATGGTCCCTGGAGGAAAATAAACTATAACACCACTTTTTTTTTTTAAGAGGGACAGTGAGAGAGAGAGAGAGAGAGAATCAATTTTATTTAGTTTTTCATGTGGCTTTTGTTGCTCCATCACTTTGTTGTGTAGGTGGTGCTGGGGTTCAAACCCATGTCCTCTCGTGTGCCAGGCAAGCGTGTAAACCGCTGAGCCACTGCTCCAGCCCCCATCACCACATCTTTATAAAAGGGAGAAAGGAAAAAAATGGTCAAAAGTGTCCTATGGGGCTGGGGCGGTGGTTCAGGGATTATGGAGCTTGCCCGACATGCAAGAGGATGCACGAGGATGCGAGTTCAAACCCCAGCACTAGGTACACAATGAAGTCTCGGAGCAGCAAAAGCCACACAAAAAACTAACTAATTAAATAAATAAATTAAAAAAATGGTTTCTCTCTCCCTCTCTCTCTTTCACTGTCATTCTCTCTTAAAATTAAAAAAAGTGTCCTATGTATGAGTTTTTGCTTCCTATGCTAAAAACATCAGCTTTCCCCACTGAAAAGTTACGTGAGTAAGCACCTAAATCAGATTGAAACCTGGGGTGAGGTGGGGAGACAAGCAGCTGCAAGACCTAAAGGACTATTTACTCTTCCACACTGAGATTCTGCTCTCTCAGTAGGTCCCTCCCTCGTTCTAGATAACAGGAGTGGATCTGTCCACATTCTGCCTTGGGACAGTATAGGCATTAGTCCAAGCTGCAGGGTTAAGTCCATAAATGGTGCTTGATTGATGGACCCAGGAATGTTGGGGGATGCCCTAATTCCTGTGGCTTCCCTCTTCACTGCTTTTGGGCATGAGGAAGGAAGAACGATACCATATGTACAAGTCTTCTTCACCTTGAGAACTTTTTCCTGAGGGTCTTGCAGACTCCCACATTCTTCAAATATCTGGACTAACCCTGATCTAAAAGTGTACTCTGGTCTGTTGAAGATGTTCCGTGTGCTCTTTTACTAGAGTGAATACAACCTTTTCATTTTTAGAACTTCTGTACTTTTTTCGAGCTCATGGCTTTTGTGGTGAATTCACCTTTCAATCTCACATGCCTAAGATAATATATTTATATATATATTTTCAATCAGTCTTGTTTTATCTAACTATAGAAATTCTTTTTGACCTGTTTTTCCCGCTGTCTTTATTCAGAGATCATTTATTTAAGAGAAAGTTCTAAAATCTTTGTTGCCTGTTGGTTTTTATATATCTTGTATGTTTGTGTGCATGTGTGTTATATGTTATGTCAATATGGTACCAAGTTGGCTTATAAATGAGTGTTCATAAATTAGATTTTTAAAAAATGGATCCAAATGACTTATAGTTCATGTGACTTACACGTTTAGAAAGAGGTTCTCTTTAAATTGGTTAAACATAACAGTAAAGGTGTATTTAAGATTAATAGCCCACATGTTTTTCTAGGTGGTCAATCAATGTGTGTTGGTTTCTATAAATGTTTAAAGTGTAACGTCCATTCTTTCTAAAGGATTTTTCTTCAGGGGACAAATGGCTTGTGTTGTTTATCTACACTTGTCTGACCTTGGTTTTACGAGTAACCTGAAGTTAACTGTTAAAAATAAGTAAACTTGGAAAAAAAAAATACCTGAGCTTGGGCTGGAGTGGTGGCTCAGTGGCTGTGGCACCTGTCTGGCATGTTAGGATGCAGTTCAAACCCCAGCACCATGTACCCCACCAAGTGTCGGAGCAATGAAAACCACATGAAAAACTAAATAAAATTGATTCTCTCTTTCTCTCTCACTGTCCCTCTCTCTCTAAAAAAAAAAAATAATAATAAGTAAACTAGATTTAACTTACATGGGATTAATCTTCATAAATACATTTGTGAAAGGAGATATCTGATTAATTTACAAAGTTAAAATGCTAAAATATCAACAGCTAATATAAATTCAAGTACTCAACTTAAATTCTATAAAGTGACATATTTGGGTTTATTAAGTGTTTTTATAAATAGCTAACGAAAGAGGGTTTAAGAGTGGTTGGTTTCTGGGGCTGGAGCAGTGGCTTGGCGGTTACGGTGCTTGCCTGGCAGGCACAAGTACGTAAGTTCAAACCCCAGTACAACGTACACAACAAAGGGCACATGAAAAACTAAGTAAAAATTGTTTTTCTGTTTCTCCCTTTCACTGTCCCTCTCTCTTAAAAAAAAAAAAGTGCTTGGTTTTTGGATCTTCATCAAAAATAAGGTTACTAAGTTAAAATAAGGTTACTAAGTTAAAATTCTAACAGGTGTAATTCAATATACAAAGAGTATAAAAGGCTTCAGTTAAAGTAATGTAAATAGTACAAAGTACTTAATCTTTTTTTTTTTTTAAGAGAGAGAGACAGGGAGAATCTATTTTATTTAGTTTTTCATGTGGCTTTTGTTGCTCCAACACTTCATTATATATGAGGTGCTGGGGTTCAAACATGCATCCTCGGGCATGCCAGGCAAGCATCAGAATTGCTGACCCACCACTCCAGCCCCACTTAATCTTAGTAAGTGGAGTAATTAGAAAAATTCAGAAATTTTATAAGAATTGTTTCAAAATGTAAATCTAAAAGGGGGTCAGCAATTGGTTAAAAAATACTTTAGCATGGAAATTAATAGAATAAATGTTTCTGGATGAAAAAATAAATAAAACTATGGAGTGTCTAAGTTACACAAGGTTTATGGAGGATAAATCTCAAAGTTTGTGATTAAGTTGTCTATAATTAACCCAATCAATTAAAGTTATTTAAGGTTTTTTCCTAAGGTCAAATATTAATGTACTGCTTAAAGACTAAAATCTAATTCTGTATGTGTTAAAGTAATAAAGGTTTCTTAAAACATTGATCTGTTTTTATCTATCAAGATATTTCCTGGTGTTAGGTTTTATTACATAGGGAAATTAAGCCTAATAGGGTTTGTACCTGTTTTAAGGTCTTTTATATGATAGCTCTACAACTGGTTAAGTAAGCAACTTTTGTTTTAGGTTATTACAATATAGCTGACACCTTAATATATGTGTCTAGAACTACATTTAGGAACTAGATATTTATCTGAGCTTTGTTTAAGTGTTATGTAAGTCTAAAAATTTTATGTAGAGTTACAGGCAAGGTAAGCAATAAGTGCTCTCTTTTACACATTGTACTTAAAAGGGCCACTGTCATTTCAAATTTTCTTCAAAAGTTAAACTTGGTTAATATAAGGATATCAGTATAATTGTGATGGTATTACTGGCTTCTTTGACTATTAGATGTGTTCATGTTCTCCAAGTGTACAAATCTTTTAAGGTATAAAACTTAAGAGAGCATTTTACCAAGCTGGTGTTTCCAAACTAAAGTTGTTTGCAACAGTAGTCTTCAGATTTATATGGAAACAACAAATTTAATTAGGGATTTATTTATGTCATTTAATATTTTGTAGTTGAATAAGAATAAGCTGACTCTACACTGGGATGGAAATTTAACTGTGTTTTTGGAAAGTAATAAAGTTTAAAGATTAGCAATGTGGAATATAAAAACATTTTGCTACCTTTTCCACAAATAGGAGTTTTCTTAGCTTTGGTTTAATTCATGTCTTATGTATAAGGTTGTGTGTTAATTAATACGTACATAGATCAGAAAAATCCTGCTGTCTTTCTGGAGAAACTCGGGGAGGCATTGAGAAAAACACATTATCATGGACGCTGAGTCCATAGAGGGCTGCATAATTTTAAAGGAAAAATTTATCACTCAGATATCCCCAAACATTTGGAGGAAGTTGCAAAATTGGCATAATGCTCTGATCCGTCTTTAGATGACATCCTCCAGCTTGCAACCCCACCCCCATTTTTATAAAAAAGATCAGGAGGAGAGGAAAGAAATCGCATACATACTGGAAAAAGCTGAGGCACTGGTTGTGACCCTGCAAGGAACGGGATAATAAAGGAGAGAAATGGAATGGACCCCAAGCCACAAAAAGGACTTATGTTCATTGTGGAAAAGGGGGACTTTACCTATGAGAATGCCCACAGGCCAAGTGACCACCACCAAGGCCCTATCCTATTTGTCAAGGCAATCACTAGAGGAATAAATGTCCCCAGGAGCATAGGCCCTCAGGTCCAGAGTTCCCCAGTGTTGGCTTTAATGGCTCCCTTGACTCATATCACCACACATGAGCTCCAGGGATGATTCTCTGTAGGGAGCCGAAAGGTCAGTTTCCTCTTGGACACTAGCACTAGTTTTTCCATATTTGTCTCCTACCTTGGACCCTGCTCCTCTAATACTAGGACGATGCAAGGAGTGTTTGGATGGCCTATAACTAGAAACTTGACTCTTCCATTAAGTTGTAATGGGACAAGATGATGTTTTCTCATTCATTCCTGATAGTCCCAGAGTGTTCTATCCCTTGTTAGGGAAGAGACTTACTTTCAAAGGTTCAGGCTTCCAGCACAATAAATTTAGAGCTCCTGGGACCACTATGTTTGCCTCTATTAAAATGTGATATAAATCCTGAAGTATGGGCTACTGAAGGCACGATTGGGCAAACAAAAATTGAAGTTCCAATTAAAATAGACTTAAAGAATCCCACCATCTTTCCACACCAAAGGCACTAAAATGCCCATTTTAGGAGTCCAAAAACCAAATGGAGAATGGCAGCTAGTCCAAGGCCTTAAGGTAATAAATGAAGCAGACATTCCGCTCCACCCTGTGATGCCTAACACTTATACTCTGTCATTTGAGATCCCAGCTGCTCCTACTTAGTTTACTGTTAGATGCCTTTTTCTATTCATCTCTAGACTCTCAATCACAATGTGTGTTTGTCTTTGAGAAGCCAAATAGCAGACCTGGTTCTTCCCCTCTTAGATACAATGTTAATTTTCATTCTGACATTGATTTTTTTTTTTAAAGAGAGAGGGACAGTGAGAGAGAGAAAGAGAGAATCAATTTTATTTATTTTTTCATGTGGCCTTTGTTGCTCTGACACTTAGTTGTGTATGTGGTGCTGGGGATTGAACTCGGGTCCTTGCACTTGCCAGGCAAGTGCCATAACTGCTGAGCTACCACTCCAGCCCCCTGACATTGATTTTTAAAAAAATATTTTAGTTCAGTTGATTCATTCCGAGTTAAAATCTGTTGAACTCTCGATGGTAATGAAGATGGAGCCACCCATGAGCACTCTAGATGGTCTTCATCATGGACCCCTTAATCTACCTGAACATTCTCAGAAGGAAACCCAAACTGCTTGTCCCTATTCACCCCCTCTCAGTCTAAAGACGCTAAAGAATGGTCATTGCCCAGTTTCCCTTTTTTACAGCAGTAAAAGTTTCCATTATTAGAGGACAGAATGAGACTGGGGAGAAAGTTAGGCGGTCAGCGTAGGCAGAATGATGCGTGTTGGTAAGGAGGAAATTGGCTGATAGTCATTTTTTTCTAAGAGAGCAAAGAGCATCCCCTGTTACAACGCCTGTACTAACAAAGCCCTCTGCTAACAAAGGTATTCAGGACGCAGGCATTTCTTCTGCTGACAAAGGTGCTCATGGGTCCAAAACAGAAAAGATCAGACCAGAGCTTCTGTGCCCTGCTCCCAAGCATGGGGCGGGGAGGGGAGAAGGCAAAGGTTAATCAAAGGGGGAAAATCCTGAGAGACGATAAGAAAGATGAGCAGGACCCTCTCTTTGAGTTTTTGGGTCCGAGACTCCCTTGTCCTGGAGAATTCTTTTGATTCTTTCTTAAATAAAATCTATCTGCTCTACTTGTCTCAGTGTCCCTCAGTTTCATTCTTCATCTCTGGGGGACATGAACCCAACATCCACCAAACCCGGCATCAGTTATAAGGACGCGCTGATTGGGCTTCTCTGAATATGCTTCTCTGTACTTATCATCCTGATGAAATCATCACCCACAATCAACAAACCTAAATTTTGTTGAAGTACAGAAAGATTGGAATAAAGATAAATGAAAAAGCTGGTCGTGGTAGCTCACGGTTGCAATCCCAGTTGCTTGGGATGTTGAGGCAATAGGATCGCAAGTTTCAGCAGCCTGAGCAACTCAGGGAGAGCCTGCCTCAAATAAAAAGTAAAAAGGAATGTGGCTTAGTGGTGATGCCTCCTCCTCCTCCTCCTCCTCCTCCTCTGGGTCCAATCCCCAGTACGGGGGTGGGGGGGGGAATCTAAAAAGGACAAATGATAAATACTAAAAAGGAGAAATTGAATCTGAGAGAAAATAATCATTATATGCTATTGGAGAATATAGGTCCTGCTTTCCTCTTAGGAATGCTGTTAGACCGGTTTTACTTAGCTGTATAACCAGAGTTTTCTTTAATTCTTTTGTTTATGAACTGTATTCTTTACTATCTGAATCAAATACTTAAGCAAAATAATTATGATATGCTTTTCATCTTTTTCTTTAGACAAAGAACAAAGGAAATGTTAAAAATGAAGTTAGGAGGGCTGGATCAGTGGCTGGGTGGTTACGGCACTTACCTGGCTTGCGCAAGCATACAGGTTCAAACCCCAGCACCCATGTACACTGCTGAGTGTCAGAGCAACGAAAGCCATGTGAAAAACTCAATAAAAATTAATACTCTCTCCCTCTCTCTCTCTCTCTCACTGTCCTTCCCTCTTTAAAAAATAAAAAAAAAATAAAGTTAGGAGTTGGTAACTCAGTTACATCATTTTTAAGGTACACCTTTTATACTATTTTCATCCAATTTCCATTTTTTATTTTCACCTTATTTTTCTTTCACTTAATTTTCTTTCTTTTTTATTCCAAGTTGAATGATTCATTCAATAGAAGATAGAACACATTCATAGCCTGAATGAAAACTAAAAAAGAGGGAACAAATATCTCATCCTGAAAGTGGATGAAAAGGTTGATCTCTCTTTTTAGGACTGAAAAAAATTCTGTTCCATTTTAAGGCCCTAGGTTTGATGGGGTGGATGGAAATCCTAATTTTTTACATTAAATGAGAAAGGCAGCCTGGAGTTAGGAAAAGAGGCCAAAATTTGAAGTCCATTAGGCTTTAGGTCCTAGCTCTACTATTTATAAATGTGTATAGTCATTTATTCTCTGAGTCCTAGTTTCTTCTTCTTAAAAAAAAATGGGGTGGATAATAATAATGCCTGTAATAGATAAAGTATATTCAGTGCTTATTATGCAAGATCAAACCCCAGTGACCTAATCTGATTTCAGAAACTAAATACTTAAGTTCTCCATCCATGAGGATCAAAAGATATAATGTGTTTGACAGCACCTTGAAACTCAAATAATTTAGATGCTCTGGTTTCAATAATGACCCCAAACATGTATGAATTGCTGTGTGCTTTTATGTTTCACTTCTCAATTTGTCACAAAGCAACAATTTGTGGATGGTTTAGGTTTAATGGGGCTTTTATTCCAAGCTTTGACAAATGGAATATCCTCATGAGATTTTTTTTTCTTAGACACACATATTTTCAGCTGTTAAGTTTTCACACTGTCCCACTTTAATTTGTATAATACAGATAGAAAATAAAGATGGTCACTCAATATTACAAACAAGGAATCAATGACAGAAGTCAATTGGATCATTAATAGCATTAATGGAATATAAAATTGTTACCCATACAGTTAGAGTGATCAAAAGAGATTGTGAATTGGTTGCAGAAAATTTAACCTGTTAATAAATCATTAATTTTTTTTTTGTACTGAGGATTGAATCCAGGGGCACTTTACTGCTGAGCTACATCTCCAGTCCTTTTTATCTTTTATTTTGAGATAGGGTCTTGCTAACTTGCTTAAAACCTCACCAAATTGCTAAGGCTGGCTTTGACCTTGTGATCCTCCTACCTCAGCTTCCAGAGCTGCTGGGATTACAGGCGTGTGCCACCACGCCCAGCTCATTAAATATTTTCTTAAAAGCAAATATGACCCACATCTCAAATCAGAGCAAAGTCCTTTAGACTGCTGATTTCCAAGTAAACCCAGTTTGTTATTAAACACTTTTATGAAGTACCATAACTGTAAAATCATTACAGGAATTCAAGGCTATGATTCTTTAGCAGCAACAAAGTTTATACTGTCTTCGGTAAAGTTGTTCAATGATGCTCTTGAACTACCTATAAAATCCACAAAGAACAGCTAGAATGAAACATTATCTGTTTTGAACTGAGAATTTATTTCAGAAGATACATACAGTTTGGCCTTCTAAGAATGATTTTATCATTTTAAATGTGTGTGTGTGTATTTTGTTACTATTGATGTAGCAGTACTGGGGACTGAACCCACGGGTGCTCTACCACTGAGCTACATCCCTAGCCCTTTTTCTACTTTTTATTTTGAGACAGTCTCACTAAGTTGCTGAGGCTAGCCTTGAACTTGTGATCCTTCTGCTTCAGCCTCCTGAGTTGAGTTGCTGGGATTACAAGCATACGCTACTGCATCCGGCTTATAAATATATATTTTTAATGTCAATGATATGATATGAAGGCTCACTGGACATATCGCAGATTATCCTCTGGTCTGATCCCTCAGTTTTGAATCTATAACAGATTATGCGACTTCCCAGAGCTAAGCAGTTCATTTAGTGGCGGAGCCGGGATAAGAAACAAGTTTTTCAAAGTAACTGTACATACATCAGGCAGCTTCATATATGTCTGGTAGCTACAATTTTTAAAGGAGCAGTGATGAATATATACAGCAAAGTAGTATGACAAACTATGGAAATCTAGTTACTCACTTCAGCACTGACTGGGTTCAAAAATAAATGTAGAATTGTGACTTACTCAAGGACTAGGTTCCAGAATTAATAAAAATTGATTGCAGTTAAAAATCTCCCTAGAAATGTCCCGGGCAGGTGTGTTAATCAGCTTTTCTATCACCATGACCAAATACCTGAGATAATCAACTTCATAAGAGAAAAGGTTTATTTCAGCTCATTGTTGCAGAGTTTTTCAGTCCATGATGGTTTGACCCCATCTTGTACTGCCTTAGGCCTGAGGCAGCACAGTAGATCATGGGGAAGTATGTGGTGGGAGGAACTGCCTACCTGATGGTGACCAAGAAGCAAAAGAAGAGACTGGTGTCCCACCGTCCCCTTTGAAAGCACAACCCCAGTGACCTAAGACCTCCCTCTGGGCCCCAGCTCTTAAAGTTTCCACCACCTCCCAAAAGCACAACAGGATGGTGACCAAGCCTTTAATGCATGAGTTTGTGGTAGGGGCATTTAAGATCCAAACTATAGCAGAAGGCATCTTCAGAGACCCACGTACCTTCAAATGTTAAGTGTGTCAACACTGGCTGTTAATCCTGTTGGGCCACTAATAAGCTATGTGACCCAGGACACATGACTCAAATCCTCAATGCCTGTTTCCTTCCTTGTAAAGTGATCAAGATAAAATAGGGCCCTTGCTCTGTAATGGTTATAAGTATTGAGTGAGTTCTATTCAAAGTGTTTAGAACAACATAAAGAAAGTGCTTATATGAATATAACTATTCTCATGAGATGCCACTACCCTTCAGGTAACTCAGAAAACTAAATTTTGATGATTCCTAACAATACCCAGTAGAAACCGGTAGTGTTTTTGTGTGTGAATTAATCACTTAACCTTTCTGAACTTTAGTTATTTCCAATTGCAAATTGTGAATAGCGACAGCATCTCACAGAACAGCTATGAATCAAAAAGATATGTATAAAAATGCTTTATAAACTATAAGGTAACATGAAAATATAAGAGATTATGATTATTAATTTATTAAAACAGGGGCTAACACTATAGTTGCTATTAAGAGTGTCAGAAAAAATAAGGACAAGTAAGCCATGATTTTCCACAGCAACACTTGAGGAATCTGTTGGCAGGAACTCTAGATCTCCAATTTTTTCTATATATGTCTGTATATACATATATGTATATAATAAAAATGCATATATAATAGGTGTATGTATACATATATAGACATATATCTTATACAACATGTATGTGTTTAATATATAATTTAATATATATGATTATATATTATATAATACATACTTTATACATATATACATAAATCTGAAAACTCAATTTTTTGTGAAGTCACAATAGAATCCTCCATGTTTTCCAGTATTATGTACATGAAAATAATCCATGATAGTGTTTGCTACATTGATGTTGCAGAGATAGGTTTTTGAGAAAAAAAAAGTTACCTGAGTGTTAAAACATTTGTGATTAACAACCTAATCAATAAATAGGCCAAAGAGCTAAATAGAAACTTCTCAACAGAAGACATTGATCAAGCCAATGAATACATGAGAAAGTGCTAAATCACTAGTAATCAGAGAAATGCAAATGAAAACTACATAAGATATCACCTCACGACAGTCAGAATGGCAAAAATGAAGAAAATTAACAATAATAGATGCTGGAGGGGCTGTGGAGAGGCAGGCACACTAACACACTGTTGGTGGAGCTGCAGACTGGTACAGCCCCTCTGGAAAGCAGTGTGGAGAATCCTCAAAAAATTAGGGATGAGACCACCATATGATCCAGCTATTCCACTCCTGGGTATCTTTCCAGGGGTTTTGGAATCAGCACATTATAGTGACACAGCAATATCTATGTTCATAGCAGCTCAATTCACAATAGCAAAATCATGGAAACAACCCAGATGTCCCTCACTGGATGAATGAATCCAAAAGCTGTGGTACATATATACCATGGAATTTTACACAGCAATTAGAAACAATGATATTGCAGCCTTTGAAGGTAAATGGATGGCTATGGAAGAAATTATGCTGAGTGAAATCAGCATAACCCAGAAAACCAAGTGTCGAATGTCTTCACTCATCTGTGGAGGCTGGAACTAAACCCTGGCCATTAAGAGAGGTGGTCTATTATCAGGTGTTAAATCCAGATATCATGTAATGTTACACAACCTAATACATTTTTTATAAATGTTGTGGGAAGGGGAAGGGGAGGGATAAGGGTGGGTAATTGGGGGGGGGGCATTCGGGGGTAAATCCAATTTTCAGAATCTATATACATTATATATTATTTTGTTAAAATTTGTATGATTGTTCAACAAATAAATTTCTCGATAAAAAAAATCTAAAAATCATTTGTGATTAATGGATAGAATTTGTTTTCTATAGTCAATGGCCTGAGATTGAGTATAATTTTTTTCATAAAATGAGATAAATTAATTTTATTCTGACTTATGCTATTGCTGCCCTATCTCTTCAAGGATGCGTTGTCAATAGATAAAAATCTATTTGAAGAGAAAAATATGATTTTGCTGTAGGTAATTCTGCATTTTACATGATTCAGGGTCCATGGTGAGAAGGATGAAGGTTATTAAGAAACTTTCCCCTGAAATTAAGCATTATTTTATCAAACTAGATGAAACTTTCTCCTGGATTCTAGTTTTGTTTTGTTTTTTATTTTGGTGTTGGGGATTGATCCCAGAACCCAGAGCATGTTAGGCAAATGTTCCACCGTTAAGCTAAACCCCTAGCTCTTCTTGATTTCTTATTGGAATAAAAATACCTACATTAGGGGTTGGAGTGGTGGCTTGGTGGTTAAGGCGCTTGGGTCGCATGTGTGAATACTCAAGTTTAAACCCCAGCACCACGGACACAACAAAGTGCCAGAGGAATGAAAGTCACATGAGAAACTAAATAAAAATTGCTTCTCTCTCTCTCTCTCTCTCTCTTTAAAAAAAAAAGAATTAAAAATACCTACATTAGTCAGAATAATCTAACTTTTGTTAGAGTAACAAATTATCTCTAAAAATCAAGTACAGGCTGAATTGGGTTGAGGTAGAGTGCTTGCCTAGCACATGTGAGGTATTGGGTTTGATCCTCAGCATTGCATATAAATAAATGAATAAAATAAAGGTATATTGTCCATCTGCAACAACAACAAATAAAAAAAAAAAACCCGGTGACTTAACATGAGGTTCTTTTTAGGGAGAACTTGACTTAGGCAACACCGGTTTGAAACATATCCTCCATCTTCAAATAATAGTCACCCCACAGTAACTCTGAGTCAGCCTGACTTAAACCCCAGGTAACACTCCATCATTAAGAAAGGGACTGAAATCTTGAGAAACATCTTAGTTGACATGGAACAGTGACCACCAGAAAGAATAAAGGTGATGACCACAAGGACTCTTCCCTGACAACCCCCTAGCAACAGTCTAACTGCGAAAATTCCCCCACTCCCTCATTCCCCTGCAGCTTCCTAAGGCTAAAAAGCAGAAGACCGTTCCAGCTTTTGCTGGGATTCCTCTCCGCAGGTTTATCCCAAATAAATTTGTGTTACTGTTGAGCTGCCTCTCCTCCCTCTCTTTATTTCCTTCTTTTGGTTCTTTCCTTACAGTTCTATTTCTCATTTTCATGTGAGCAGGAGGCTCTATTCCACATGGTTGTTCAGAAGCCCACACTGACAGATGCTCTGCCGTCCTCCACAGTTCCCATCTTAGAGGGAGAAGGAACCTTAAGAAGATGCATAATGCATTGGTTCTGCTTTGCTTTGCCCATAAGTAACACCATTAATTCTATCTACAGCCTGTTGACTATAACTAGTCACCTGGGCTGCCAGTGACAAGGGGAACGTATGAAGATCACAGAGATCCAGTGAGTGATAAATATCTCGGCCACCATTGGCAGTAATACATTGATTCAAATACCTTTATCCTCTCTCCTTTGCCCAGGACCAGGTATAGAGGGAATAACATGGACCGTGGGGCCAAGTTGCCCTGGGTGTGATTCCCAGCTCTATCTCATGCTAATTGTGTGACTGAATAAAGTCATACTGTTTTTCTAATCCTTAATATACTCACCTATAAAATGGAAATTTCAACACCCACCTTTTAGGATTGTTGCAAGGATGAGAAATGATATCTGCAAACACTGTGACAGAGTGGTACATAGTGATTGTCATCATCAGGAGGAGAAGCATCTATTTAAGGCAGCAATTTTCAGCTTCAGTCCTGCAACACCCCTAGATATGGCCAACTATCTCAAGGAGTGTCGTAACATTTCCCAGAGGCTATCCAACCACAGTTATTGTAAATTCCATTTGCATACATACTCAAATAAATTCTCTACAGGTCATTGGAAGCAGAATTGATACTGACATCAACCAGTGGTATATTAGGAAAGAGGTGAAGGTTTTCTTTGTTATGAAACCTCTGCCCCTACTGTGATATCCCCTCCCCGACGAGGACGACGCCATCCCCCAGGCTGTGAATCAGCTTGGGTGTGAATCCCTACTTAGTCACTCTCTTTATGTGAGCTAAGCATTCTGAAAAACTAAATAAAATTGATTCTCTCTCCCTCTCTCTCTTTGGGAAAAAAAAAGTATTCTGACCCTAAGTGTCTTCATCTTCAAAGTCAGGATAATTGTGACTACCTCATAAGGTTGTTTATGGATTCAATGATGTAGATAAAGTCCTCAGCACAGTATAACTTAGTTCCTCATGATCATTCCTGCGTTTTGGAGGACAGGGGGTGACAAGTGAAAAATCACAAGAGCAGTTTCACAAAAAATCTCCATGAGACAATGAAAATCCAAGTGGACACTGGGTTATAACCTGCCAGAGAAGGGCATAGATATCTAGGAGTCTTCTACTTCTAGATATTCAGGACTAAAGCAAACAAATAACAACAGATTTCAAATTAGGAGAACTGCACGTAAAATTCAGACTTCCAACTTCTCTTAAAGAATCATAAGTCCAGCTGGTCACAGAACCACATGCCTGTAACTCCAGTGACTCTGGAGACTAAGGCAAGGGGGAATTGCAAGTTCAAAGCCAGCCTCAGGAACTTAGCAAGGCCCTAAACAACTTAGCAAGACCTTGTCAAAAAAATAAAAAGAACGGGGGGGATATAGCTCAGTGGTCAAAGGCCCCTGGATTCAATCCCCAGAACAAAAGAAAAAAAAAAAATGGAAGTTCAGTTCTCAATGGTATGGATCAGTTCTCTTTTAGACACAGATGAGCTCTCTACCACAATCCTCGCCACATCTACCCTTTTTCCTTGACTCTTTAAGAATCTTGAGCTTATGATCCCTTGCCAATGGGCTCAAGGAGGTAGTTGTAATGGGAATGATTAAAGGGTTAGAGTTGGTGATGGAAGGATTTTTTACACAATTAAATTATTCAAAAAATCTAATGGCAATGATTATTTTACTAATCTCAAAAAGATTGTTCAGACTAGCAAGTAGATATCATTGTTAAATGTTTTTAAAATTGGGAAGATAGATTACTAAAATTTAATAAATAAAATTAACCTGATAGCTGAATGTGGTGGCACACGCCTATGATACCAGTGACTCTGGAAGCTAAGGCAGGAGGATCACAAGTTCAAGGCCAGCCTCAGCAATTTGTCAGAACTTCAGCAACTTAGTGAGACTGTTTCAAAATAAAAAAATAAAAAGGACTGGAGATATAGTTCAGTGGTAGAGTGGTAGAGCTCCCTGGGTTCAATCTCCAGTACAAAAAAAAAAAGTTTCATAGACCAATTCAATTCTATCAAAAAAATACATGTGTGGGGGCAGTGGGAGGGTAACTCACTGGCAGAGAACTTGCCTAATATGCTCAAGGCCCTGGGTTTGATTCTCAGCACCACAATAAAAAACATGGGGCCCAAAAAAGAGAAATAAATAAATAAATAAATAAATGGCATCCTTAGTAGTGGAAAGATTGAGAAAGAGGCCTCTTCTCCCCTGGAAATTGTTCTAATGTCAAAACCAGAAGCAGGAATGTTGGAATTTCAGATGCTTTAAAGTAGGTAGAGAAAACACTGGGGAAAGGCAGTGGAATCCACTTTTGAATTCTGGAATTTCATGTCCTAAGGCAGGCTCACATTCAATTTTAACAGAAGGCATAGCTTTGGGTTTTTTTATTTTGTTTTAAAGAGGGAGGGGCTGGAGCAGTGGTATGTTTGAACCCCAGCACCATGTACACAACAAAGTGTCGGAGCAACGAATGTCACATGAAAAACTAAAATAAAAAAAAAATTCCTTATGTCTTTCTCTCCTCTCTCACTGTCCCTCTTTCTTAAATAAATAAATAAATAGAGGGGGAGAGAGAGAAAGAGAGAATCAATATATTTAGTTTTTCATGTGACTTTCTTTGCTCCAACACTTTGTTGTATAAGTGGTGGGGGGTTCAAACCTACATCCTCGTGCACGCCAGGCAAGCGCCACTTCAGCTCCAACAGGCATAGTTTTTTTTTTTTTTTTCAGGGCTGAGGACCAAACTTGGGGCCTTGCGCATGCTAGGCAAGTGCTCTGCCACTGAGCTAAATCCCCAACCCCAACAGGCATAGTTGGGGTTTATTTTTTAAACTGAAAGTCAAAACGAGCTGTAATGACCATTTACGATATTGCTTTCCTCTGTCAATGTTCCTTGTCTGTGCCAATGTACAAGGTCATTGGTTTTTATAAGGGTGAAGAAACTCTTTACTGATGACCTGTAATTCTCAGGGATTGTTACATGATCTAGAACAAAGCTGATTCATAATTCTGCTAGGTAGGGCAAGGGTATTACGTTTTCAGTCTTTCTTGCCAACTCCTGCCCGCATTTAACTAAACTATGTGGGAATCTTTGGAGAATCTTAGAATTGTCAAGTTGATGTGTACTTTAAAGTCTTTCCTAATCCAACCTC
>PVKS010041182.1:0-16172 GCA_004027875.1 Aplodontia rufa
GGTCTAGTAGCATGAGTTAAATCCAGATAAGATGTAGTGCTTTACAATCTAATACTTGTTTAGAGTTATAATGGGAAGGGGAAGGGAGGGATAAGGGAGGGTAATTGGGGGGGGCACTCCTGGGGATAATTGCAATATCCAGAATATATACACAATTTATACACATTTTATATTATTTTGTTAAAATCTTGTAAGGTTGTTCAAAAATTAAAAAAAAAAAATCTATGCAAAACAGGTAGCAATTCTTTCCAAGTCCCCATCTGTGTCCATCCCATTTCTTAGTGTTCCCACCTCAGGAACAAAGGAGTTGCTCCCACAGGTGAGCCTCATGGTCATTTGCATATGAAGGCCCTGAGTATGCCCTGTCAATCACTCTCTACCAGCTAGCTCTTAGATGGGGCCCTTTATCCTGTCCTGACTACCTAGACATTTCACTATCTCTCCTAAAACTGTCTCAAAATGATTATGAGTTTTGATCTAATCAGTGAGTTAAACCACTGATAAGGATTAACTAGTGGTTACTGTAGGCAGGTACAGTATGGCAGGATGAGATGGGTCATTGGGTGTTTGCCATTGGGGTGCATATTTTGTCCTTGTTGAGCAGAGCTCTCTCTGTTTCTTGGTATCATTTTCCCAGCTGCTGTCCTCTGCCACACTCTTCTGCCATCTGCCATGTCGTTCTGCCTAATCCCAGGCCCTGAGGAATGGAGTTGGTCATCTATTGACTGAGAAATCATCAGCTCCCAAATAAACTTTTTTTCTTCTAAAATTGTTCTCAGCAAGTCTTTTGACCACAGCAGTGAAAAAAACTGATTAAAACAGACACTATATGTATGCTGAGTCACTCACTATTCTTCAAGATCAAATTTATTCTTAAAACAGCAAAACAATTCACCTCTGCTGAGAAATGCCAAGGTTATGCTGCAGTTTCTGAATGCTCTGAAGGACTCTCTCTGCAGTTAGTCAGCAAGGGCTTTGGAGTCCACACTTACTGAACACCTGCTAGATATTCTAGATACCAAAGAATAATAGTAGAATAGAAAGACAAAATAATATTTGTCAAGGAACTTATTCTATGGAGGGAGCAATTTATTAAATTGATTTTCCTCAAATTTATTGCATAGTTTTTGAGACACCAAAAATTCAGCATTAAATATATAGTAAGTTATATGCATACAATACGCAGATGACATTAGTTCAGAATAGTAGTTTTAGTGAATAAAGATTTCCTCTACCCTGAGAATATTAATCAATACTGCAAATATTTTTGTTGTTGTTATTGGAAGGTGAGTCTTACACGGAGTGGGTAGGGATGTTACTTGTATCTAGTGAGCAGAAGCCTGTGACATTGGTTAACTTCCTACAGTGCCCAAGGTTTCAGACCACAATGAAGAATCACCTTTCCCAAAATATCAATAGTGCTGAGGTAGAGAAATTATGGACTACAAACATAAATTTCTAAGTAATTAACAACAGATAATAATTGAAGTTATAGTTGTACTTGAACTCAATTATAAAGAGATTATGTGGAAGTAATAAAAATAAAGGTCCTGTGAGGACCTTGAACATTTAAATTTGTAATTTAAGAAATGAAGAAAAATAATAATTGAATGAAGAATTTCCAGATAGGAAGAAAGAAAACAAGAAAAGTATTGAGTCATGGTACTGGAGAGAAGAGAGTCATTCAAAACATGAATTGTTAACAGAATTGAGTGTTTTCTAAGAAGTTACTTGAGTACTGACTCCAATTTCTGTAGGATTTATCAATATGCATGACATTTATGACATTATGAAAACAGTTTTAAACAATACTTCATCGAATAGAGTAGGAATTAGAGATTGAGTGTAGATGATTCTTTAGAGAATTTATCTATAGAAAGAAGCAAATAGAATGAGTTTGTGGAGGAAAATAGGGACTTTTGTTAGTTCGATGGGAGAAATCTAAAAATGATTCAAAGTAAAGAGGGGCAGAAACCACTTTAACAAAACTCTGAAAGAAAAACAACTCTGAATGTTCTTCAGGTGTAAATATGGACATTGAGTCTAATATTAAAATTCTTCTAATAAAAAACCTTAAGCCTCAATAGCTTCATTATTGAATTTTTACAAATATTTGGTAAGAAATCATTTTACTTAATACAAAGTTTCCAGAGTATAGAAAAAAATGGAAAAATAATTTTCCAAGTAATTTTTTATGGTTTGTAAAGACTCGACACAACAATTGAGCATTAAAAGAAAGGGCTGATATAGATCTTCATCAGAAATACAGATGAAAATATGATATATAAGAGTTTTTAACCAAATTCAGAGTCACTAGGAGTATGAAAGAAAGAAATTTAAAAAATCGAACAAAACAAAAAAGGGCATATGGTTATCTTGATTAATTTGGAAAGAAGGAACATTTAATAAGGTCTACAAGTAAAAATTTATAATAAAAACTATTAGGAACTTAAAAAGGAACGTTCAAATCTGGAAGAGATTAAGCATGTCTATGTCAGACATATTATTTAATGTTGAAATACTGAAAGCTTTTCTTCAAGTCCAGAGTTAAAATAAGACTGATATATATTACCATTTTTATTCAACAATGCAATAAAGACTTCATCAATGCAACAAGGCAAATAAAAAGCAGTTGGCATATTTAGAGAGTGATAAAGGAAATTCTCAGTATTTGTTACAACATGGTTATATATGATGAAATTTAGAGAAACATATTAGAATTAAAAGTAAACTTTCTGCTTTTGTATTCATAACTGTATGTATATATACACACATAAAATAAATTGTATATCTATTGGTGAAATGCAAACAGAAATGAAATCACAAAAATAAAAAAATTTTAAATGTCATCAGAAATATCAAATAGCTAGAAGTAAATCTTATATTGCAAAACTCTACATTGAAACATTTAAAACAACCAGTAAAAGTTAAATATTACCTAAGCAAGTAGGATATACTGCATTCGTTAATTAAAGCATGAAAAGGATTATAAGCTGATTCTAGAGTTTACAGAAAAATTAAAAGGTCTTGGAAGAGCCCAATTTTGAAGAGTGACAAACCTGAAAATCTACTCTACCATACAGCAAAATATTTCAGAAAGATACAATTAAGAGAGATAAATAAACCAGAGTATAAAACACAAAGATAAAGGTATATGTATCATTACCTGATATAGGACAGAAGGGATACTGGAGTTCACTGAGAAAGGGTGGCATTTTCATTAAACAGTTCTGGGTCAAGTAGATATCAAAAAAAGAACAATAGTTTTCTTATTTTATTAGCTTCTGCCAAGGTGATCCATCCTTTAGGAAGTTAAGGCTGCACTGGGGTCAGGACCTCACTTCATCCAAAGACTAGCACCTAGTCCACATGCATCAGCCCCACACTGGGCCATAACATGTCCTCAGTCTCTGAGCTGACCTTTATTTCCCTGTTCCTATTCTGCATGATGATAAGGTGACTCTAATGGAGGACAATATTAATGACCTTATCATGCAACCGTTGTGAATGTTGATCTTTTCAATCCTGGCTCATTTGCAAAAGCCCTGGCTAATGTTGGTATTGGAGGTATGTCTAGAATGCAGTACTGGTAGACCAGCTTCAATATCTGGAGCTACACCAGCAGGAGGTACTGCCCCTCCACCACTGCTGCCTCAAATGAGCAAAAGAAAGTACAAGCAAACAAAGAAGAGTCAGAGGAGTCCAATTATGTCGTGAGTTTTGGCATTTGTGACCAAACCACGTTTGTAATAATTCAATAAAAAGATAATTTGTAAGATTGTTTAAAGTTAAAATAAATAAAAGACCAAATTAGTATTCATTTTACGGCACATTATATTAAAAATTCAATTCCAGATGAATTGATGGACTATAGATATAAACGTAAAAATTTATGAAAAGTTCATAAAAGGAAATAGGAAAGAGGATTCTAATATGGCCAAACAGAGGTGCCTAGTACTTGCTTTTTCTCAACAAAGAGTAACCAAAACAATAAATCAGTACCTGAATTTTGAGGTTAGTGTCTGAGGAGTGGAACTCAGCAAAGAGCACAAGGGAACCCTATAAGAAATGGTGAACAGAAATGGCAACGTAAAAGGCGGGATAAAATGCACTGGCAACCATGAGCCTAACTCAAAAGCTGAGTGGACTTCTTGTTACAGGGGAAAGGACAAACTGGAGAAACTGGTGGACTCCATCATCTATTGTCAAAGACATGAACAATCCTAGCTACACAAGAGTTGGATCATCTCAGACTTGGAGCACATTTAGAGGTGTTACCAGAAATACAAGTGGTAGCTTTGTTTCAGAGAAAGAAGTCACATTGCCTCTCTGCTGACACCTAGCATACAGGCTGTTACAGCCTGGTGCCCATTTGCTATCAAAATTCATACTGCCCTATAGTAAAGAAGCCCATAAAGCTCTAGACATTTCACCCTACTATCACCAAGAGCTACACCCTTATAAACTCAAATGTAACTGTGACTTCAGCACCCAAGCCTATGCAGTGCCTGGCTCTACAGAAGACAAATGGCTCAGCATAGTAGTTGGGGGTGCTGTCCCCAAGACCTGAAGTACAAAGATAATTAAACCCTAATTAAGACCTGGGGCCCATTCTGGGGGGCCATTCTGCTCTCCATGCCATTGGCTGATGGCTATTAAGACCCATATACCACGCCCCTCCTAGAGTGTGAAGTGAAGACACCTATCACACATCCCTGCATCCACCATTGGCTACCTGTGGCCAACAGAGCACTGCCAAATTGAAGACATGTACCCTATTGCTGCATTGACCCATTCCTGACCACTGGGTCTGAGGGCACATGCTCCACACAACTGCTTCACCACCTCTGCTATCAATTACAGCTGAAGAAACTATAGGGAGACAATATTAATTCACCAAATTGGAACTAAAGAGGCACAGCCTCCAAACTGATTCTTTAATGTACATCTTCAGGTGAAAGCCTTTTTTTTTTAGAAGTTTCACACTGTAAAAGAGGTAGATGCAAGTGTCTTAAGTAGGAATGTATAAAGTATGAAAACGAAAGATAACATGACTTCTCCAAAGGAACATAACATTTTGGTAAAGGATATAGACAAAATGCCTGTTAAAAAATTCAAGTAAAAGATTCTGAAGAAACTCAGTGAAATACAAGAAAATAAGGAAAACAATTCATGATATGAATGAAAATTAAAGAAAAGGGCAAAATAAAAATTTTAGACCTGAAAAGTTTAGTAGGCCAAATAAATAATCCACTTGAGATCCTCAAAAGCAGACTAAATCACACAGAGAAAAGAATATTTGAACTCAAAGTCATGTCTTTGAAATATTCCATTCAAAATAAGATAAAGAGTGAACAAGGAACAACTATAAATACCAAAGCCTAAAAGAAATGCAGAACTTTCTAGATACATGTAACCTATCAAAATTGAAATATGAAGACACTGAATACCTGAACAAGGCAATAAAAAGATATGAGGTTATGTGGAATCTAGAGAGGGAGAAGAAAAAAATATGGAGGGGGGGTGTCATGAAAATTGAAGGGAAGTTAATACAGTAGAGGAAAGGGACCAAAGGGAGGGAGAAGAGGAAGGAAAGGGGAAATAGTGAGTAATGATATTGCCCAAATCACATTGTTGGCTCATGTGTATATGTGAATATGTAACAATAAATCTCATCATTATGTATAATTATAATATGGAACTTTGAAAAAAGCTGTAAGATTGAATCAGTAATAAAAATTATCCAAACAATACTAGGAACTAATGTCTTGAGTGCTGATTACTATGAAACATTTAATAAACATATATCAATACTTCCCAAACTATTCCAAAATTTGAAAAGGAGATATCCATGCCAAATTCAATTTTCAAGGCCATTACGCTGACACCAAAACCAAAAACATAATAGAAAGAAAACTACACACCAATGTCCTCAATGAGCATAGAAGCAAAAATTCTCAATTAAATACTACAAAAAACAAATCTAACACCGTGACATAAAAATTGTACATCACAATCAAGTAGTATTTACCTTAAAAATGCAAGGATCATTTAACACACAAATCAATAAACATCGTACAGCACATCAACAGATTGAAAGACAAAAGCATATGATTACCTCAATAGATGCAGAGAAAGCACTTGATAAATTTAAATGTCACTTTTTGATAAAAATGTTGAACAATGTAGATAGAAGAACATATGTTAACATAATAAAGGCACAATCAACCTCATGCTAAATAGGAAAAGTTAAAAGCATTTCTTCTAAGATCTGGAATAAATTGAGGATGACCTGTTTTAACCCTTCTATTCAACACAATTAGAAGTCTTAGAGTATTTAAGAGAAAAAAATATAAATTGGAGGTTAAAAAAAAGAGGTGTCAGATGATTGCTGATGCAGATTTCTATGATCTTATACATAGAAAAACCTAAAGTCTCCACCAAAAGAAAAAAAATAGAAAGAAAGGAAATAAAAGAAACTGTTAATGTTGAAACTGATAAACAAAGATAGTTGACTTGTTAGTAACATGAAACAAAATGAATACCTGAACAGACAGCATTTTTATACACCAATAATGTAAAAATAATTTAAAAAATCATCCCCTAAAATATCTCCAAAAATAAACCTAGTACTAAATTTAACCAATGAAGTGAAAGAACTCTACAATAAAAATTATAAAATAAAAATCATAAAATAAATTGTCAAATCACTTAGAGGATAAAAAATGGAAAGACATCCTATGTTCATGGAATGGGAGAATATTATTAAAATGTCCACTCTGCACTAATGTATAGGTTTAATGCAATTCCTATCACAATAAAAATTCTATAATGAAATTTATAAAAAACTGATCAAATGAATCAAAGAGAGGATAAAAATAGAAATGCATCCTGTATTCATGGATTAGAAAATTTATGCTGTTAAAAATGTCAATTCTGCCCATAAAATATGTAGATTTAATGCAATCCCTATAAAAAATGCCAATGATATACTTCACAGAATTGGAAAAAGCAATAAAAAAACCACATAAATGTTGGTTAACTTTTTATTGTTGTGACCAAAATACCTCACAAGAACAACTTAGAGGAGGCAAGGTTTATTTTGGCTCACAGTTTCAAAAATTTTAGTTCATTGTTGACTGAGTCCATTGCTTTGGGCCTGAGCTGAGACAGAACATCATAGCAAAAGGTGTGGTAAAGGAAAGTTTCTCAATACAAAGCATCCAGGAATCAGAGAGAGAGAGAGAGAGACCAGGAGGAGTCAGGGACAAAATATAATCTCCAAAGATAAGCCCCCGATGACCTACTTCCTCAAACCATGACCCACCTGCAAACAGTTACCACACAGTATTCCATTCAGATTACTGATCCACCAAGTGGATTAATCCACCAACAAGTTTACAGTTCTCATAACTGAATCATTTCACTTCTGAATGTTGCTACATTGGATACTACATGCTCAACACATGAGTTTGGGGGGATAATTCATGTCCAAAACATAGCAATATGGAACCACAAAAGACCAAGAATAGTCAAAGAAATTCTAAGCACAAAAACAAAAACCTATAATGAAAAGAAAATTCCCCAAACAAAGCTGAAGGCATCACAACATCCAATTTCAAAACATACTGCAAAGGCATCTCAATCTAAATAGTATGAAACTGGCCTAAAATAGACACACCAATGGAATAAAATAGGAAATGCGAAAATTAATCTACTTATTCACAGCCAACTGAGTTTTGACAAAGGTGCTAAGATCACACATTGAAAAAAAAAAAGGAAAACTCTTCAACAAATGATGCTGGAATGATTCAATATACATATGCAGAAGAATGAAACAAGTCCTCTCCATCACACTTTATACATAAATCAATTCAAGTGCATGAAGGACCTAAATGTCTTACTCTCAACTCTGAAATTAGTGGATGAAAACATACTTAAGCACTCGGATAGTTAAATACACAGGCAACAAAAGAAAAGTGAGATGAAAGTAATTATGTCAAACTAAAAAGTTTCTGCACAGCAAAGCAATCAAGAACGTTGAAAATGCTACAGAACGGAAGATAATATTTCAAACTATTCATCTGACAAAGGATCAATATCCAGAATATATAAGGAACTCTAAAAACTCCACAGCAAATAATAGAAAATATAATCATAATCCCTTTAAAAATAGGCAAGTGATCTGAAAGGACACTTTTCAAAAAAAACTATCAAAAAATAGCCAATGAGTACATGAAAAAAACGTTGAACATCACCAGTCATCAGGGAAATGCAAAGCACTCCACTGGTCAGCATTTTTGACTCTTGCTTTTAATTTGCTGTTAGTGAATGTCTTCTCACCACTAACATCTCTGTTGATATTTTCAGCTTTAATGTGTGTGTGTGTGTGTGTGTGTGTGTGTGTGTGTGTGAATGTGTGCTTGTGTACTGCATGTGTGTGTTTCTGTTTTCTCAATTTCTTGACAAACATTTCTTGGAGACTAAGATTATAAAAATATGTAACTCTCCTGAGGAACTCTGAGAAGGAATCCCTAAAGGATATATTGCCCTGTAATAATTGAAGAGCTTTTTTTTCTTTGCCCCTAAAGAAAATTGGAAATGAGAAACTATGTTTCTTATAGCATTGTTAATAAGAAATTGGAGAGCTATCACCACTGAGGGTGCATGAGAAAAGAGATTTAAAGATCCTGACTGCTCAATGGGGTTTTTAAGCTGTATCAATTATATCAACCAATTTTGGAGCTTATACTACTTTTCCTAATATGTGACTGTGTCAATTAGCTATAGCTGCCAAACAAACATCCCCCAAACTCAGTGATCTAAAAATGAAGGTTTTTATTTAATTCTCAGTTCTATCATAAGCAATTTGTGCTAGGCTCAGTTTGGTGACTCTAGTTTCACTCAGCAGTCAGCTATAATCAACAGTGTTTGGCTTTCCTGATCTCAGAAATGCCCCTCCTTTTTAAGACCGTGACTATAATAAAAGGAATTACTTGGCTCTACTTCACTACTTTCTCATCCTGTAGGAAGCTGCTCTAAACTTATTTACAAGGCAGAGGCAGAACTCCCAAGGAAGGAAGCAGAAGTTTTCAAAATAACTTGAAGCCTAGAATTGAAACTAGCACAATTTCATTACTGTTGCATTGTTGTGGCAAAAAAAAAAAATTAGGTTCAAGAGTTCAAGAGGTAAGGAAATGTCACCTAACTATGGAGAAGCTATAAAGTCAAATCTCAAGGTATGTGGATAAAGTGTATAGAATAATTAATTTCTTTTTACAACCCATGTAAAGGTATAGTGAGATCATAAATTTCCCTGTAGCTTAAACTAGTTTAAAACAGTAGTTTTATCATTTGCTGCAGATAAAATCTTAACTGATTTGGTTACTACATACTTTGTTTAATAAGATTAAAAATGATAGCTGGGATTAAAATGGAGACCCTTCCCAAAATCAATTTCAACATTAATTATAATGAAGAGTTAAATATCAATGAAATTGGTATTTCAACGGCAAAATACTAAGATTGTTTGACTTTGTTTCTGAAAACACTATTCTATTCAATAAAAGTTTTTATTAAATGCAAAATATTATTTTAAAGCATTCTCTATGCTTGAGCAGATTTAGGATAGGCATTTTATTATAAAGACAAATTTCTCAAATACTCCAGAAGATAGACTAGAATAGCTCATTATCTTAATGGAATTATTATTTTTATTAAGAAATTTAGCTATTGTACAATCAAAAATGTATCCAAAGTAACAATGTGGTAGGTATATATTCTTAAATTAGATTTACCCCCTAGTACTCACCCTATTCTCCTACCCTTTCCCATCCCCACCTGCCCTCTCTCCCACCCGCTTCCTTCCCGATAGGAATTATAGTTGTTTTTTATAAAATAGGATATATCAGATTGCCAAGATGTAGCAAATTCGATGTATTTTTCTATTCCTTTATACAATAAAATAGATACCATCAGAACATAATCTCAGAAACCCAAAATATCACCAATGTAATGAGTGAATTCTCCAAATTAGACATTCCAAACTAAAACAAGTAGACATTCTGCTAATCTAAATGGCCCCACCACACCCACAATTGCTGGGAATTTGCTCATATTAATTGATCATCATTTTCCTAGCCAACTATTTCAACAGTGCAGAAAAATTATATGCAACAGTAAAATACTTTTGAATCTCTATTGCGATATGGAAATAATAAAAGTATCCTATCTCATGATTCTGTCAGAGGATTAGATAAAGTATCTGTGAAAATACTTTGTAAAGGATGGCATTTTATATTTCTTTTCTTTTTTTGAAAGAGGGATAGTGAGAAAGAGAGAAAGAGAAAAGCAATTTTACTTAGTTTTCCACGTAGGCTTTGTTGCTAGGATACATTTTTTTTTTTTTTTAATTTTACAAGTAAATTTTATTGTGGCCACAGGTCAACAGCAGAACATATGACAGTTAAGGTTCACACTCTCTCCACCTACTATTTTATCATATAAATGAAATACGTAAAGGTACACACAAACTTTATTAAAAATGAGCTCTTTTAAAACTTTTGATGTGTACATGGTGCTGGTGTTCGAACCTGAGTACTAGTGCATGCCAGACAAGCACCGTACCCATCAAGTCACCATTCACAGAGAGCAAAAATAACAAAATCCATAATGTCACATCTTGTCTTCCTCCACCCACAATTCTCTATGCCCATTTTTATTGCTCTGCCAAAAGAAGACTTCTGCTAATATTTTTCTTGTACTTAATAATAAGGTTATTGAGGCTGGAGAATCTACCTGAAGTTTAGCTGAGATACAAAGGCACACGTAAGTATCCATCACTTGAAAGGTGAACCAAGTCATGCCTAAACTTTTGAACTACGAAAACAACTTCATTATTTTTACAGAATAAAATGAGGTGCTCTTGAATACCTCTCTACCCTTTAGAATTAAATGTTGCTCCAGCAGGAGTTCAGGAAACTTATGTTATTATTTTATAAAGACTTCTAGAATTATTTATAGAGGATAAAGAAATATGTATCAGTGAAAAGTACAATGAGACCCCTGGGAAATTTTCTAAAATTTTATAATTTCTCCACTCACCCAAGAGGGCACTAATTATGCAAATGTCTATTAAAGGTCTGCTATGTACCAGACATGAAGGTGTGTGCTAAAATGAATTCAGCCCAGTCTGTGCCCCTAGGGAGCTTTCAGTTAAGCAAGGGAAGGTTTCAGGCAAGATATATTTACATAATTAGCTATAACCACACTCTTAAAAGAACTTCACTACAAGGAAGAATTAAATATATGGTGTAATTGGATGTAGGAATCACGCTGTGCTATTAATGAGAAAGCTCTTCTGATTCTGGTGCTACAAATAGCATATAGCTAACTTCCTTCCTAAAAATCTAGGCATTAGGCTACTGGAATTTGTAATAATCTTAGGATTTCTCATGTGACTCCATTTTACAATTCAGATTTCTAAGGCAACACCAAGTCTAGTATAAGTTTTATTATTTATTATACCACAAATAAGTTATAACAAAAGTAATACAATTTTAATAAGGATAATAGTGATACTTTTAATTACTCTCTAAAAAGGTTACAGGTACTAATCTAAGTATTCACATTTCTTATTTAACTCTCGCAGTAGCCATTTGACATAGTTTTAATATTATCACCTTGATTTTCAGAAGACAAAATGAAGTTCACAAAGTTTAAATCACTCACCAAACATTACTCAAGAGCCAAGAGTATGTGAAGAACGCACCCCAGGCAGTCTCCTTCCAGAATCTCCGTCCTTTCCAAAGCCAGCTCTCTCTCTGTGGTCCTCTAGCAGTGACTTTCACGTTCTCCTTTGATACCCTCCTCCACATTCCCATCCCTCACACCTTCCCTTTATCCTTCTGAGACTGCTGGAAAGTCCTGATAAGAGCATCAAGTTTGAAGACAGATCAACTTAAGCTCAATTCCCTGCTGTCTCATCCAAGCTTGTAATCTTAACTTTTTGGAATGAAGGACATAAATAATTTTCATTTCACATGTAGCTGAGGGGCAGAAATAAGACAATGCATATAGAATGAACTTGTAATCAAAAGGACTACCTAGCTCTATTTCCTCAATAAACTGCTTTAATCAGCTTTTTTTTTGCTGTGAGTAAAAGACCCTACAAGAATACTTTTAGGAGGAAAAGTTTATTCGGGGGCTCAGAGCTTCTGAGGTCTTTGTCAGCAGGCCACCAGCTCCATTCCTCAGGGCTGGAAGAGAGGCAGAACATCATGGCAGAAGGTGTGGCTCCAGGGAGCAGAGAGAGGGACTCCACTTCAGGGACAAAATACACACCCCAAGGCACACCCCAAGAGACCCACCTTCTCTAGTCACACTCTACCTGCCTGCAGCTGCCAGCTAATCCCTATCTGGGTTTTAACTCCTTTATTGGGTTTAGGCCAACCATTTCACCTCTGAGCTTTTGTTTTTGCATTGTCTCACAAAAGCTTTTTAGGGACACCTTTCATCCAAACCATAACAAACTGGAAGTTCTCCTGTTTTAAATCTTTTTTATTCATTTTTTTTTTTTTTACTGAAAGAACTTTCAGATTAAATATCTTCTTGAAATATTCTCAATGTAGGAAATGTTTTCAACTATAAAAGTCCTAAATATTCTTCTAATTCCAAATTCTGTTTCACCCTGTGCCCCATAACCCATTTCTGCGTTGTCACTGATACCTATGTCCGCTGGTAGCTATTGTTAGCACTTAACCATAGTCTGCTTTGTGCCAAGAGTGTGATGAGTTCATAGAGAGCCAAGACCGGGGCTTGTCTCAATTTCATCCTTCTGGTCCTCTCCATCAAAGCCCAGCAGGGCAATCAGTTTATAACAGATGCTCCAGAGGGTTAATTGGAGTGAGTTGTTTATATTGAAATCACTGGAAACCTGATATCCCAGGCCAACACATCCACATTGGGATGTTTTTATCCCTGTAAAGACTGTACCTGACAGAGTCAAGTGTGAGAAGACAGCACTTTACTGTCTCTCTTTGTAGATTTTGATAGTAAAAAGGAGCATTATCTATATTGTATTATTATCCATTTTTAAAAATTGCCTACAGTAGGTAGAGAGAGAAAAGGGCAAATCAACAATAAAAGCATTTACACAAAATGCAACAAAAGCTTGCCCTAACCTACTGACTTAATCATTAATCTGAGTTTTCAACAGTCATCCTGCCTTTTCACGAAGCATGACCAATGCAGCTGATGGTCTTCATAATTTTGTTTTCATAAGCAGTATTCATCAAACAACTCTTTGAAGTGTGTGTGTGTGTGTGTGTGTGTGTGTGTGAGTGCATGCCATGTGTGTGCATCTGTAGGAGCCTAATAAGATTATTTAATACTTGATATGTATTGAGCCTTAATATTTTAAGGCTTAAGTGATTGAAATCATGTAGCAACTTGCTTAACCATCTGAGGAACACTCAATATCTAAGCAGTAGCTGTAATTAAGTAGGTTTTGAGCCAGCTAAAGTCTTCTACCCTGACTTTTATCTATATTTTCAACCCTATGTCCCAGGGCTTCCTCACATGAACCCCATATTCTGAGTAAACTTCAACCTTGACTGCCAGTTCTCCTGCCTTCAGGTCTTGGAACATGTCACCTAGAATGACTGTCTTCACCTGTCAGAAATTAAAAATTCTTTGGCCCAATTCAATAAATGCCTCCTGAATTTCTCAGTACTCATAGTTACATTTGTGATCCTCTCCATTTTCTACTCTAAATTTCTCATAATATGTCTTTCATGATAGTAAACTGTTAAGCATTTTAAATTTATTTTTTCATTTAGTGTTCATACTGACACGAAGAACATACTACAATTCTGTTTCACAGTGAAGACATTGAGGATCCAAAAGGTAAAATAACTTGCCCAATGGCACATAACTTGTGATTGGCAGCGCTGGCACCCACGCCATCTGTCTCTAGAGACCAAATTGTAAATACTGTATTGTGCCATTGTCCTTATACTGAGTGTCGTTTTCTGTATAATTTATCCCTGCTGCTAGACACTTTGTTGTTGTGCAGCAAAACTAGTGTTTCATTTATTCTTCTTTATATATTAGCTATTTGTGCTCTTAATTTATATATAAGTAATATGCACTCCCCAAACTAACATATAATTCTTAGAATTTCCTATTCCCTCTAAAAGTTTACAAGAGACAATATATAAAATGAAAGAAAATGTTTATTAATTAAAACATTAAGTCAGAGATAGAGCAAAAACTGATGTATGATTTTTAAAAGGCTATGTAGTTATTGAAATTCATTCCTTATATTAAACATATATGAGTAAAATTAAAAACTGAATTTTCCAGAGAGATTAAAAAGATCAGAGAATAACTAAAAAATCTGTCTCAAAAGAGATACCTTACCTTTGCTTCAAGAAAGATAAAGAAGTTGCTACAACTAAATACTAAAATACATTTGTCATTTGATAGGTTATATAATTGATTTTGAATGTAAGAATTCACAAATAGAAATGATGAATAAAAAATCTGATTTATATAAAGTTTTTACTAATTTATTTAAGACTGAGAAATATGTTAAAAGCATCTCAGTGGAGGTGTTTCCATAAAAAAATATGAGCTGAGAAGAAACCAATATGTTCCAAATATGTAAACATGCAAGATTTTTCATGTAATTTGAATCAAGTTAAAAGAATATGCAGAAGGGAGAATGTCCCTTAGAAAATGTTTTCTACATATCATAGATCATTTCAAAATTTATTAGAAGTTTCCCAATTTATACTCAAGAAATTCTTTTATTTGCTTATTCTGTATCCATACAAAAGTCCTTGCCATTGCCTATGTATACCTGTTAATTCTACTCTTATGCCCTTTTACATGCTTTTAATTTTTAATGGAAGAAATGTGTATCCTTTGTAATTTTTATGTTGTAAGTATTAACCACAGTCTCTTTGAACAGTTCTCTGATCCACAGATAAAAAGCAGTTTGTTTCTTCCCTCTGTTTGCATACCTTAGTGACAATCATTAAGGTGATTGATTTTATATAGATTTCCCTGAAATTATCTGTAAATTCTTGAAGCCTAAAATACATTTTGTTAATTTTATAATAATGTTTATATACAGAATATATTCATGAACACATGTGGAATAAATAAATCTACTTTAATTCATTAATAATGTGACAAGCTATAGAACATGTTCTTTAAAATGATGACATAATCTCTAAAGTAAACATTAGGTGAAACCAGAGGTTGCAAAAAGTGGACACGGTATAGACATTTGATAAAACTAGAAATACTGTGTCATTTTGTAATATTTCATTCATCGTATGTGCATTAAATTTCTATTAAGTATCATGTGTTATATATCCCTAGGCCACCTAAGAGCATGGTGCTTTAAGGAATGATTTTATGTATAGTCTAATAATTACAGGAAAAATGGAAAATGGTCAGTATATCTTGTTGATCTTCTGGTCTAATCATCCACATGATAGATTTTTTTATACTTCCTAGACTATCAAAAATAATTGGAACATCAGCCCTGTACTCTGATGTCTGTTAGAGGATGAACTCTGTAGAAATCCTCATATGCACCCCAGGAGGAAAACACAGTTGGGGAATACTGAGGTTTTCACACAGAGAAACCTTCAGAAGCAAATTGAGTCTCCTATTGTCCCAAGTTCTTGATGTGAGCACTGAAAGGAGGGCAAAACAATGAAATGAAATTAAGGGATGGGTGGAGAGAAGAGTGTCTTCATGTCATGTGAAAACGTTAGTTTATCTGTTTGGTTATTCCCTATGCTTTGCTAGTCATTCCATTTAGAAGCAATTATCTTCCAATTCAATGTCTGAAATAGCCATTTTATTTGTAACTTGTTATCTTCCTCCCCAAGAATCTGTATTAATGCAAGATGAGGCTATAGAAAGATTAGCGGATTTTGCCTCTCATCTCCAATGGGGATCCTAGTAATTAGGGTTTCTGGGTTAACTGTTATGAAGATGTCAAAACACTGTTTCAAGATGAGTGCTGTTCATACACAGCATATGTTCCAATTATGTTTTCATCTGTGGGTGTTTGGGGGTTCAAGACTCAGAAATGTTTTATTTCCTTTGATTATTCTGAAGGTCACATCTTAAAAGACACTAGGTAGAGGATT
>PVKS010041183.1:0-16172 GCA_004027875.1 Aplodontia rufa
TGGGTCTATTTTTTGCTTTTGTTGCCTGTACTTATAAGCATATTCTAAAAATCATGGCCCATACTGATGTCATAGAGAAGAAAACATATCTCCCCTGTGCTTCCTCCTATTAGTTTCACAGTTTCAGCTCCTTTATTTAAGTCTTTAATCCATTTCAAGTTGACTTTTGCATATGGGGTGAGATATGGATCTAATACCATTCTTCTGCATGTGTATACTCAGTTTTCACAAAACTATTTATCAGAGAGACTCTCTTCTCCCTATTGTGTGTTCTTGGAAACTTTGTTGGATATAGCTTGGCTATAAATGTGTGGATTTATTTCTGGAATCTCTATTCTATTCCATTTGTCTATCTGTCAGTTTAAAATGGGATTTGAGGGAGATTTTCAATATGACAATCGGAAGGGACTCAGCGAGCTGAAAAGGATAGACTGTTCCAGATGAATAAAATAAGAAGATACGAGGACCAGGGCCAGAGAAGAAGCAAAATAAAATGTCCTGCATGAAAGAAGGAAAGAAACAGAGATGAAGTAGAGAGAACATCTTTAGCAGAATAGCGATGATTCCTTTGTAGAAAACCTGTTAAAAAATTCTTCGGTGTATTTCTATCGTATCTAAAGAAACTTCATTTGGACACCATGACAATAGGCCCTACTCTTGTATTACAATAAATGAAATAGAGAGGTTCAAGGACTTCCAGAAACTCAGTAAATGAGCACTGCCCTGCACATCCATTGCATGGATGTTGCTAAGAAATTTAACTGAGGAGATTATTTCTTTCTTTCTTTCTTTCTTTTTTTTTTTTTTTTTGGTAGTGGGGATTGAATTCAGAGTTGCTTTATCACTAATCTACATCCCCAGTCCTTTCAATTTCTTATTTTGAAACAAGGTCTTGCTAAGTTGCTTAGGGCCTTGCTAATTTGCTGAGGCTGGTCTTGAACTTGCAATCCTCCTCCCTCAGCTTCCAGAGTCACTAGGATTATAGGTGTACACCACCACATCCAGCAGGGGATTATTTATTAAAGAATGAAGTAAAGACTGGAAACTTATTGTTCATAAATAGTAGATAATGAAATGATGTTGAACCTAGGATACTATAAGAAAACAAACAATAATTATTTTACAAGTCACATTCATGTGAGGAGGTGACAGATTATATTAGGGCCTAAAATAAGATTTTTTAAACTAACATTTTCATTCTTTGTGTGACTTGGAGCAAGTTCCTTCTTTACCTTTCTCCTTCCGGGCCTAAATCTCCTTCTTAGGCAGATCAAGAAGTAATACAGTGTCATGTTTGGACTCTGGAATCAGATTGAGTTTGGAATCCTTCCTTATGCTATAGGCTGAGTTTTCTGAGACAAGTTGTTTAAACTAAAGCCTTGGTTTCTCATATGAAAAATAAATATAATAATACTTACTATCATTATTATGTGCTTTAAATCATATAATCCACTTTATGTTAGCACTTTATGTTAACACTTTGTGTTAGCACAAAGTTTGGCACATGAGGAGTGCTAAATAAATGGAAAATTATTTGTATTGTTATCTATAAAAATAAAAGAGTATGGGGATGTAGCTCAGCAGTAGTAGCCCTGGGTTTGATACCCATTCAAAAAGAAAAAACAAAATTGTGAAAAATAAATGAATGGACTAAATGATCTTTAACATCTCCAACTGCTATGCATTTTTCCCCTAGCCTTGGCTCCATATATTTACAGTCTCCCAACTTTAACATCTACCTTCTAATTCATTCCCTAACCCCCACCTGAAAACCAAGAGGAGTGGAAAAAAGAAACATTAGGGTGACTGGTGTAGTGAGGGCAATGTGTTTGTGTAGGGGTCAGGGGACATGTACATAAGGGAAGGATCAGGTCTTGGTCCTACAACTACTGCCAGGACTGATAGATATCCAACACAAGTGCTTGAACCCCACGGGACACAGGATGCATGTCTTGTTTCAGGAACTTAGCTGATCTGTTTAACTTGTTTCTTTTACCGTTTATGAATTGAACACAGAAACCATCAGACCTCTTGTGCCTTGTGAATGGAATAATATGCATGGATAAGTTTTGTAAACAGCACAGTTCAAATGCTGCTGTTGTTGCTGCTGTTGCTAAAACTGTGATAAACATCTTGTTTAAAAACCCAAAGGGTTTTTAAGAAATAAGACTGTTAGTCTTATTTCTGTAAGCTGGTTTTAGCCCTATGGATTAAATTGATTATTATGTTTGAGGAATGTGTACCTTATCTCCCTGAAGACAGCTATGTGCTAGAGAAGTATAACATACTAGAGATATATGTATTGGAGATAAGTGAATTAGAGATTAATAGTGCAAGTTCTCAGGTTTCTGGATTCATTTGCCTGTTCTGTTCATTTCTGGTTGTGTGACTTTGAGCAAGTTGCTTAATCACTCCAAGCTCCAGTTCCTCCATCTTAAAAACGGGGATAATGACCATATGTCCTACAAAGGGCTGTTATAGGGATTAAACAAGGAGACAAATTTAAGATCTTGGCACAGTGCCTGGAATGAAGGAGAAACCCAATAAGGATTAACTATTATCATTATAAAAATAATGGAAGATGTAATAAAGAATTAATAAATACCTCCAGTTTTGATGAGTTGGCAGGTATGGGAAGCCTGAGTCAAAAGGCTGAGGAATGAAGAGAAGTGCAAAGAAAGAGATGGAATGAATAACTTCACTAATGTCAATAAGTATGGCACTGGTCAGTTCACAGAAACTCAGGTCTGTAGGGGCTGCTTCAAAACCATCTGCCCTGATGATAGCATTTAAAATTCGTATGCATGTCATACTATTGCTTCAGTTTGAAATTTGATGACCAAAGCTTTCTTTTACTTGCCCTAGAAAGAAACAGAGAATTATAGTAGTCAGGACCTCCAGTTAGAAGATTGACACCCCAGGGCAGATAGAAACAAGTTGTTTCATCATAGTAAAGCCTAAATCTGGAGAGTAATCTGAGCACTAAATCTGGGCTTGCTAAGATTTATCACACCTTCCTCTGCTCATTCACCTGCAAACATGGATCTTCCTAAGTGAATGTTGTGATTTTAGAATACAGAGGAAAATTTGAAACATAGGTGTTAAGGAAATAGGTAGATCTGCATTGTCTTTACTTAAGTTCAGCAAACATTTTCTTATTGGGTATAGTAAAAATTTTAGGCTTCGTGAATTAGATGGTCTCTTGTGCACCTACTCAGCTTCACTTCTGTAGCACAAGAGCAGCCACAGACAGTATGAAAATGAAAGGGCATGACTATGACACAGTAACACTTGATTTACAAAAACAGGTGGCAGGCTGGATTTGGCCTGTGGGCCATACTTCGCTGACCTCTCGTCTATATATTGGCTTAATGTCATGATTCAAGTTGTCAGAAGGAACAATTCCAAAGCTCCTATAAACCAAGCATGTTGCTGAAGAATTTTGTTGATCAGAGATTAGCTGACGTAAGATAAAGGGCTCAAGACTAAAAATGAAGGGAGAGGTAGGAAACTACTTAACTTTAAATGAACAAAGCAACTTCTGTAGAAGAAAATAAGGATAACATTGAAAAAATTGAAGCCATAATATGTAATCAGAATTTACATTAGAAGAACTCAGAAACATCATTCTAGCATCATTTTTCTGTATTCTAATGTTTGAGCAGGAATGATAACTAGAAGGAAGATATGCCCTTGTTTGCCGGGGACAGTCATAGTGTTTCTGTTGTCCCTGTATAATTATCAACAGTAACCCCTTTTGAAGAAGTATCCTTGTTTATAATGTAATTTATATGGCAAAAATGAATACGAACAATGACAGATGCTGGAGGGGCTGTGGGAAAAGAGGAACACTGTCACATTGCAGGTGAGACTGCAAACTGGTTCAGTCACTATGGAAAGCAGTGTGGAGAATCCTCAAAAAATTAAGGATGGAACCACCTTATGACCCAGATATCCCATTTCTGGGTATTTTCCCAAAAGAGTTAGAATCAGCATATTATAGAGATGTGGCTTCATCAATATTTATAGCAGCTCAATTTACTATAGCTAGACTATGGAACCAACCCAGATGCCCCTCACTTGACGAGTGGATACAAAAGCTTTGGTACATATATACAATGGAATACTACTCAGCCATTGGAGAAAACGATATTATGGCTTTTGAAGCCAAATGGATGGAAATGGAGAGAATTATGCTAAGTGAAGTATCCCAATCTCAGAGACTCAAGGGTCGAATGTTTTCTTTCATTTGTAGAAGCTAGAATACATCTGGAAACAGCATGTTAGATGGCTAAGCTATTTATAACCTCAAAATGTATGAATATTTACACAAAGAGGGGGATTATTGCCTAGGATACCTGGAGACGTAAGGAGGGGGCAGGGAGGGGCGAGGGATTAGGAAGGATATCCAGGAGACTGGAGGGAGGGAATATGGGGTAATCAACTCAGAAGGAGATCTCTGACCTCCATGAGAAGTCCATTTAACACAGGGGTTCTTTGAGGGAAAACAGAACCATGGGGGAACTCAAGGGGGCATCCATGACATGGCATCAGCCTTGGCTAACTATGTAAATATATATTTGTTCTTTATTGTTTGATAATGATTCCCCTCAATTGTAACTCCATATTCAACTAATAAAAAAACTATAACACCAAAACAATTTTTAAATTGTTGCACAAACAGGTACATATTACCTTACATTTCACCAAAGCTTGAACAATAAGTCTATAAATGCAGAATGCAGTGTGAGATAAGGGTCAGATTCAAATCCAACCTTATCATTTTTTTGCAGATGTTAGACAATGCACTAAATCTCTCTGACTCTCACTTCTTCACATATAACAATAAATTATAAAAGTAGTGATCTTGTTATATTTAAATGTATTAGCATATAGTAAATATTTCAAAATATTGTTTATTGTTATTATATTATTATTATTATTTAAATGGAATAGATTTGTTGAGAGGTACACAAAGTCACTCTTTATACGTCAAAGATACACCTCAAGAGGAGTGATTTCCTTGGCACTGGAGACAGGCAACCCAATTTAAGAGCACTTCCTAGAATTATAAAGACTTGCAACTCAAAGTCTGGTCCATGAACAATGGCAGTAACATTAACTAAGATGTTCATGCAAAATCTCAGACACCAACCTAGACATAATGATTAAAAGTCAATATTTTGAAGAAACTCCAAGTGGTACATTTTACTGTGCTGTGAGTGATTCAGACTTTCATGGGTACAAGTTATAGATGACTTAAAAGCAACCCCTGAAACCTGAGACACTCGATATTATAAAGTTCATGGGTTTGGAGTGGATAAAATAACATTATGGGAAGGAGCTGGTACATCCCATTCTATTGATCATTAAGATGACTCTTTCCACCCAACTCCAAAGGACATTGTTTCATATCTAGTAGATTCATTCCATTTATGATTTAAGTGTTAATCTCAGACAGGTTAAAAAAATAGACCTTAAATAAATCTATGCTTCATTGGGATTATTTTTCATCTGAGGCATTAAATCTGCCTTGGTCATGGTAGCTTCTTCCCTGAATTTGCTTCCATTTGTTTCGAGCTACTTCTCTCCTTCCTGGGAAATGCCTGCCTGATATTCTCCATGCACTCTAGGTCAAGTTCAGTATCACATTAATACTGAACAATCCACATACAAATAGATAGTTTAACCTGAGATATTACCCCAAGGCTCAAAGAGGTTGATTCAAATATAAGCAGAATTGGAACTGCTGGTAAAGTGTTCAACTACAACTTCAAAGAATGCTTCTGTCTCTGGGACTTCCTGGTGATGGTTGTAATACAGCTTAAATGCTTTAGTTCTTTGTATACTTTTATCCTGCCTCCTTGATGCAGGCTTTCTGATGTCCCTGGCTGTTTGAATTAGGCACAGAGCAGACTCCACTGGCCCACTGAGTTGCATCAATTGCTTCTTAGATCTCCTTTCTGATTCTGTTGTTCTGTGGCTGCTGAGTACTCTGTTGTTGTTTTCCATTAGAACTTCACATATGGAAATTTAAAGAGAATATCTTGCTTTGAAAGTATTAAAATAACAATTAAGGGGGAAAATTAATCTTTAATGGAAAAGAAAGACAACATGAGGTGTGAAAAAGATGTGGAAATTGTAATGCACCAAGCCTAAGAGAATTTCATGTCAATAATGGTGAGTTGCTTATTATCCCCCATATGGACCAAGCATCTTCTATGTGTCAAGCCTTGTGTTTTTGCATGATGGTGATGATGACAATGATAGTAGCTAATGTTTGCTGTGGACTTCTAACCACATGAATGAGTGAGGCTTGGGACCCACTCTTGTGGAACGTTAGATCTAGCAAGGAAGGCAGATTGAACAAATAATCCCAATGTCATCAGTGCTATGTGAAACTGAAGGTACAATAGAAGAGCATACAGGTGGCCTGACCTGGGCTAAGGGTCAATGAATGCTTCCTTGAGAAAGCGGCATGCAAAAGTTAACTAGACAAAGGAGAAGAAGCAATAGAGAAGAAGATCCTCCCAGGCAGAGCCAAGACTGTATACAAGAGCTCTGATCAAGCAAGAAGGATGTGTTGGAAGAACTGAGAAAATGGACTCAAGTTCAAAGGACTAGGGGTGGAAAATCAGGAGATGAGGCTAGAAAGAAAGCAAGAACAAAATCAGGCTGAACCTTAGCGCCAAGTAAGTTGTTTGTACTCTATCCCAAGGGCAATGAGGAGCCATTGATAAATGTTGAGGAATGACTGGCATGATCAGGTTTGAATTCAAATAAGGAGCTGAAGAGGCAGAAAGGGAATGTTGATGACGACTTGAACTATAGAACATCTCAAGTCAGAGTGAGGTTCCCATCCACTAACAGAACGCATTCTCTTCCACTCATTCATATGTTAGGGAACTTTCCACTCTCAAAACCTTAAAACCACTGCCTCCACAGAGTCACATGAGGCCATTGTGGACACCAATGAGCAAATGGCTGCAGAAAGTTACGGAAAGGAGAAAATACAAGGGGCCAGCTTGAAACTCTGATCCTGGGTCTACTGGTTGCTTCCTCCTTCCCAATGCCTCGAGAAGGAAGCATAACCTGAAGCACTCAGCAGAGAAAACGAAGACCAGAAAGGCACAGTTTGCCTAGAAAGAGTTCAGAGTCCATAAAAATGTTGCCACAGCAAAATGTGAGGAAACGGACTCCCGCAAGAGATTTCTTTCACATGAAAGACAGAAGTATGTTAAGCAACGATCCTATGGTTTGTTGACTTTTTAAAAAGGTCAAAGAATGCTTACGTGGTTGGCCAGGCTGTTAGCACTTTTTGTACTAAATGGACAATAAAGCTGTCATCTCTCTTTGTTCAAAGAATATCTGTGAATCAATCCATCATCAAGCATTTCGTTGAGCAATTACTTAATGGAAGCCATTGGGAATATAATGCACAGTAAAATAAGATTCTAGTTTACAGAGTTCCAATCCAGTGAAGAAGCTAAGAATTTAGGCATTAATGAAATATTGACACAATTAAATTTAAAACTGCATCTATATGTGTACTTTGAGGACTTGTGAAAAGGGTTTCTAGCCTACACAATAAGTCACTGAACTGAAAGTAGAAGAATGAATACTTTCAGTTTAATGGGTGAAGAAAGATGGGACAATATGATAAAGTGAATTAACAAACAGATGTAGAGTACCTCCAGGTGACAATAGTCCCAATAGGGAACCATGAGACACAAATGCATGAAACTTGATCTAAAAGTCAGGAAAAGTCTCACCAGCTAAATCTTGCCTTATCTCTAACTATGAAAATTAGTTCACTAACCATATCCAAACCTCAGTGTCTTAATCTCCAAAATAAGAAAATAGCTCTATTGCAGGATTATAAATGTTTGAAACCCTTAACTCACTGTCTAGCATGTAAGTAGTAAATTTTGTAATGACCAAACCAAGGGAGTCAGTATATGTGTCAGAAGCAATGTTCTACAGCTAAATGTCTTTGATCAGATTGAGTTCAAATCCCAGGTGCAACATTGCTCTGTGACCTTGGGCAAATGACAAACTTTCTAATATTCAGTTTCTTCATCATTAGAGGACTATCATAAAAATACCTGGTCACAGACTTCTAAAGTGGACCAGAGGAAAAGATTCATGGAAAATGTGAAAGATCCAGATAAGATGTAATGTCATACAACCTAAGGCATTTGTGGAGATGTATTGGGAAGGAGAGGGTGGGGAATTAGGGTGGGTAATTGGGGGGGGGCTCTTGGAGGTAAATCTAATTTTCAGAATTTAAATATATATTATATTATTTCATTAGAAGCTTGCTTGATTGTTCAACAAATAAATTTCTGAATAAAAAAATGCAAGGACCAAAAAAATAAAAATAAAAAATTTAAAAAAAGAAAATGTGAAAGATTTCTTAAACACCTAGAGTACATCATTCGTATGCACAAGGTGCTATAGCAGTACAGACAAATAAGCAGTTAATTACTTTATTGTTATCACTCTGGGTAGTAGTGTGAAACTAGATAAGACCAAAGACTTCACATAGAAGATCCTGCTGTAGGTCTTTAAAAATGAATAGGTGCTAGACAGAGAAAATGCTGACAAATGTGCTGTGCTCAAACCAGAGGGCAGCAATTTGCTATTGTGAGAATGGTGAGAGGGTTGAAGTCTCAAGGAGAATATTAAGAAAAGGATGATGAGTTCCTTCTCATAAACATCTTCACTCCACTTGCTGCCACGAATTGGAAGTCAGGATGACTCAGTGGGTAATAGCCAGGGCTTTGAAATAAGACAGTCTTGGGTTCTGATCCAATACCTACTGTTTCCAGCTGCCTGATCTGACACCAGTTACTTCACTTCTCTGAGCTTCAGTGTACTGCCCTTCCCCAGGAAGTAGTAATAGTGTCCTCCGTGAAGCCGTCATGAGGATTACACAAGTAATGCATGTGAAGTGCTAAGTGTCATGTTTGTTTTGGCACATAATAAGTACTTAGTAAATGTTAGCTGTTGTTATTCTTTATGCCTCATTAAGGTTTCACTGGAATAAAATGTTAGAATTTGTGCAGTGCGTGAAGTAATTACATTTAATTTAAGGGTGTACACCACATTACCTACTCCACGATGGAGTATTCAAAGAAATATCATGAACAACCAAGTGATCAGTTCCTACATGGCAATGACTGAAGGAAGTCTGTTCAACGTATAAACACGATGCATGTTTCTGTAGACACTACATAAATTCAAAATATGCCCATTATTTCACTACCAGTTGTACAGCCATTGCTAATATCTTTATATTTTCTTCCAATGTGTGTGTGTATGTGTGTGTGTGTGTGTAAGTGTGTGTATGTGTGTTTGTACAGATGTGATAGTTATGGGAATCAGAATATTTAAATAAATATGCACATATTTAATTTTGATCATGCTATATAAAAATGTTTTTCCATTTGTCATAGGAGCATCTACCATATTTTATTAAGCATATTTCACAAACTTTATTTATATTGCATGACATTCGATGAGTATGCACCACATGGCTTATTTAATTATGGTCATGTTGCTAGACCTTTAGTGTCAAAATTAATTCAACTTTGAATATAAGGTAATTCTTACCATATTTAGTGAGTTCTCTATCTTTTGGGTTCAGAGTTACAAACAACCTGAAATCCTAATTATTTTTTAAAAGAAGTCTGGTATCTCCTTTCATAGAAGAAAATTATAAATATATATTTGCATTACCTATGCCTAGGGCTGGAGAGGTGGCTCAGCAATTACTGTGCTTGCCTGGCATGCTCATGGATGAAGGTTCGAACCCCAGCACCAAATACACAACGAAGTGTCAGAGCAATGAAAGCCGCAGGAAGAACTAAATAAAGGCTGGAGCAGTGGCTCAGTGGTTACAGCACTTGCTTGGCATGAGAACCGGTGTTCAAACCCCAGCACCACATAGACAACTAAGTGTTGGAGCAACAAAAGCCACATAAGAAAAACTAAATAAAGTTGATATTCTGTCTCTCTCTCTCTCTCCCCCACTGTCCCTCTCTCTTTAAAAAAAAAAACACTAAATAAAATCGATTCTCTCTTGCTCTCACTCCCTCACTATCCCTCTCTCTTCAAAAAAAAAAAATTGCCTAAAATTTCAGGAGATATTTAAAGTTCATGAAACCCATTCATGGACTCCTGGTCCCCAAAGTTTTAGGTCAGAACTAATGATGTAAAAGAAATCAATAAGAAACAGAACAAAAAAGCACAAAGATGTTACTGCAACAATGTTGGAGAAGGGTAATCCTAAAATACTCTCACTTCAGGATACTTGATCATTTTCATAATATGGCCCAATTTCAGTTTATTCTTGAAGTTGAAATAGTTCAAGTTTTAGATTCCATATTAATGCTTCTCCGCAACTTTCACTGAGTAATATCTTTTTTATCCGTAGTGACAGAAAGTCTCAGCAGGACTCCCAGTGCAACTCCTTTTCTCACAGTGCAGTCCTACATCCTGGAGATCTGTGACATTACTGAGTCTGCTGCTACCCCTCACCTCTTCTGGCCCTGTCTTACACACCATTCCCTCTGACCAAACATACAGCATGACTCAGCATTGGACAATACAGTTACTTACAGGAACAAAAGCATTACACATAATATCAAAAATTAATAAACTCAGCACACTTAGCATGCAATATAGCGTAAAGATTGATACATTTAATAAAGATACAATTAGAACATTGAGACATTGAGTCAGGTATATTGTAATCTCAGGATGCAAGGTTTTAACTTGGCCTTTTGTGTTTCTGAACTAAGGGAATCATAATCTTCAATTTAATATCTTAATTACATACTTTAAAATGCAATTGAGAATATGAATCTGATTCTATATGCCAAGTTGTACAGCTTTTAAAGAATTCTAATAGATTCTAGATATAAAGCAAAAAAAAAGTTTTGTATTTTTGGTTTCTTTTTCCCATCTGTTCACTTCTGTAAATTGAATAATTTCTGATGTGAAAGCTGGGTTATGAAAGAAGATGTACATATACCTGCACATTTATAATGTATGTTTATGACCCTGTATGTTTGAAAAGTTCTAAATTATCCCTGGGTTGCAAACAATGATGCAAAAGGAAAAACTTGAAAACAATTCTAGGGCAATTTATATTAAAGCTATTTCTTTTCCTCCTTCAGCTGCATCATCCTTCCCAAGGTTTTCGCTTTGGAACTGTCCGGGAGAGCAGTGCTGAAGATTATGTGAGGCAAAGCTTCCCAGAGATGCACGAGTATATGAGAAGGTACAATGTTCCAGCCACCCCTGATGGAGTGCAGTACCTCAAGTGAGTGTCAACCTCTTGGATCCTAAAAGTTCTCAATGAAAGAGAAATCATTTAGCCACTGATGCTATTTGTTAGGGTTTTGTTTTGTTTTGTTTTTAAAAAACAAATATATCCACTGTGTTCAGTAGTATCACACTGTGCAAGATCCAGGAGGCAGTATGGCAGTATGGAACATTATGCATTTAATTATGTGGCCTATATTACTAGTTACCTGCCTAGTCTCAAGTTGGCAGCAGCTTTGCTCCAAGAGCCAGCAGTTATTAGTGTAGCAGATGGTGGGGAAAACAAAAGCTTGACATCACTTGAGGAAACAGTGGTGCTGAAATGATCAACCACACAGGGAATGTGGCCAGAGGATAAAGTGTCCCAAAGCAACCCTTTCCTTCACAGTGAATCTCTAAGCCCATGGAATGCCTACTCTTGCCATGAGGAAATAGAATTTATCTTAGGGATTTCCTGCAGAAAAGAAAAAAGATAGAAGCCAGTGCTTCCCATGCCTGCATCCCTCTCATCAGAATTTATGAAAAGCAATCAAAGGCAATCACATTGCCATGGCAGATCATCAGAGCCTGTAATTCACGAACTGAATCAGAGGCAGACGATGCAGTTGTGGGTCTGCTTGTCTAGTCTGCCTGGGAAAGGGAATGAATGGCTCCTGATAAGCACTGCTGCCTGAGGGTGAGCAGTCCTCTCCCTCCCACCTCGTGGCATCAGGACAATAACAGATATCTAGCCCTCCAATCCCTGTGATTGTATAGCCCTGGGAAACTGGTTTCTCCATGGTCAGTTGCAATAATCTCCCCTCCCCCACCAATGGACATCAGGGCCTGCCACCTCAAGTTCTCAAGAGAGAGGAAATAAATAAAGGATTTCATGGAACATAAGGGCTCTGTGTTTTTAAGAGTTCTTGTATTAAGCACCTTAAACAATTTTATGGACTTTTAATGAGAGCTTGGAGAGGAAGCCATGCACTCTTAGATTTGCAGAGTCTGTATGATGTTTAAGTACTATGGAATGGCACTTTTAATTTTGCAAAAACGTCAAAACATTACAGTCCCTCTCTGGCACAGAGTTTAGAGCTCCATTGCCTCCCAGATCCTCTTCCTTCAGGCAAATGCGTGGTTGAGAGAGAAAATGAGATGTCAGGGAGATAGCAATGAGCTCCCAGCTAAATAATGGCTGACAAACTGGGCTCTGCTGGCAGTGTGACACGATGACATGAACCACTGCTGCGGGCATTCACTTATTCCAGTGACTTTACTTGAAAAGGCTCTCATGCCAGCACTGGCCCCACCCTCGCCTGGAGAGCAGCGATCGTTAGAGAAGTACTCACAGATGAGGAAGGCCAGAAAGAAGCAAGCTTTCCATGCTAATGCAGCTCACGAGTGGCAGAGCTGGGACTCCAGCCAGGTCTTCGTAATCCAATCGCTGCTTCAGGCTAGTTTGGAAGCCATAATAAAAGGGTAGGTCCTTGAAGATCACAGAATAGTACATGTTCTAGAAGCATCCATGTGCCAGTCAGTATCCAGGAATTAGCTGGACATATAAAATGTCAGGCCCCATCCCAAACCTACTGCATGAGAATCTGCATGGTAACAAATTCCTCAGGTGAGTCATTCATTGATGTAAAAAACAAAAATACAGACAGAGTTTATCATGAATGCCTCTCACTTTTTCTCTCTCAGCCCTCTTTCCACTTTTGACTGATCCCTACTGATGCTCTTAGACACTACTCCAAGCAACTAGAGTCCTCATGTTACCTCTACACCTCTAGTATCCCAGAGCTCTGACTTCTAGGGAACAACACCCACAGAATCATCTGCACATGATGGGTTCCTGTGTCCTTCCTCTCTCCCACCAAAATTCCCCTGGTCTTAGTCCTGTTCTCTCAGTTCCCTACTCCCTAAGCTGACAGTTTTGCAATAAAGTAATCCCTTTTAAAAAGCTCACTTCTTTTAGTATATTAATAATGCATGACTTTTCGTGGTATATAATACTTTTTTAAATAAATGCTCAAAAAAAGAGCATGATTCTATAATGAGAGAATCAACGGGAGGCCCTGCCAGCTATAATGGTGATACAGTCAGTCCAGAAGCTGTAATACCAGTGACTCAGGGTCCCAGGGGAGTCTGTGAGCTAATTCCTTCTACCTTCTTATGCAATGGAAAGCTGTCATAGCTTAATTGCACTTTGCAGTCCAAAATCAAGAATAGTTGCTAAGGATATGGATGAATCTGCTATGGATCTGGGGAGGGAGGTGCTCTCATTTTGGTTAAACATGGGCCTTGTTATATATAACTTAAATCCTATACCTCTGGAAAAGAGAGTACATTTTGAATTTTCTTTTTCACTTCCTGAAAGAGTAAGAAAAGAAAGCAATGATAATTGGTACCAAAAAGAAGAGTTCAACTACTTACCTTATGTCCATGTGTGGTCCAGACAAATCCATCCATGTAAAGAGGTGTTTCTGAGTGATGAACCTTACATGTGTCTAGGGATGTCTTTCTCTTTTGAGTTTTTGATAAGCCTTAGTCATATTCTCCTCTGAGTTTAGTAAGCACTTCTCTGCAAGGAATTTGAGCAACCTATTCCTGGTTCTAAGAGACCAGACTGAGGTCAAGAGGAACAAAGAAGAATTATTTTCTTTGCAAAACTGTTCAGACAACTCTTGCGTGTAGAATAGCCTTTCTTACATGGATGTATATCCTACATACTGAAAAAAAAAAGTGGCCTAGACAGCTTCCTTTAAAAATTCTCCACTGCCTTTTTGCAATAAGAGTTCAGTCTGTGCTGTGATATAGACTTTCCCTGAACCATTCCTACACTAATGTTCAAAAAATGGAAAGACTTTCATAAAGGATGCTCATTGATAGTTCATTAACACAACCCAGGGACACTTACCTTAATTTATCATTGCCTGAACTACCTACTGGGATCAAACATAAATCTCTGTAGATAATAATAATAAATTAGACTACTAGGCTGGAGTGGTGATTCAGTGGTTCATGTGTTTTCCTGGTGTGCACTAGGACCCGGGTTTGAACCCCAGCACTACATACACAACTAAATGTCAGAGAAGCAAAGACCAGAGGGAAAAATAAATAAAATTGATTCTTTCTCTCACTCTCTCCCTCTATCTCTAAAAAATAAAAAATTATTCCACTAAGATCTATTATAGCAGCTTGCCCTTCCATTTATTGAATGCTAGCCCATGGACTTAGACCATTGCTTCCCTTTTGAAAGAATGCTAGAATTCTTCTAAGTATTTCCTTAAAAACTATTCCTAAATATGAAATTATTCTTGGTCTCTGAGGAATATGATATTGATCATGACAAAAAGAAATAAAACTCCCAACATGTGATTAATGAGACTACCTTGCTGCAATTCTAACCAGCTATGTAACCTAGATCAAGTTGTTTCAACTCTCTGAGCTTTAATTTCCTTATTTATTTTGTCACAACCATTTTGAGTGATAAGATGTATGAAAGACAGAGAGTATAATGCCTAACACAAGTTGCTCTGATCCTATAAGAGGAATTAGCCCTCCTACTCAATTTAGTCTCTTTGGCTGTGCTGTTGGGTTTGGAAATTATAAAAAAAAAGACTGGTAGATAAACCTAGAGGAAAGACATCATGTTGTGTTGTAAGAGTATGTTTCCCCTGATCTTTATTCTCCAAGTCAGTGAGTTGTCGATAAATGTGTCTGTAGCAAGCAAGTTTGTGCTGCCCTTAGTGTCCAGGTGTCTGTCCCCTAAACGGAAGCCACCTGTCAGGCTTAGTGCTTCCTGCCCATAATGAAGTATGTTCACTTTTCTTCTCTTGGTCTTAAATATAGGAATGATCCAGAAAAACTAGATGCCTTCATCATGGACAAAGCCCTTCTGGATTATGAAGTGTCAATAGATGCTGACTGTAAACTTCTCACCGTGGGGAAGCCGTTTGCCATAGAAGGTATTAATCACTCACATGGGCTCAGTTTGCTAACCTAGCAAGCCACAAATGCCAAAGTAGGAGGCAAGGAGCTATTCACCTTCCCTTGCTTTCATTTTCAACTCATAGCACTTAGCTATTAAGTTGCTGAAGTTAGGAATTTATTTTCCTCAACTCAACAAATATTTATGTATGCAATTGTTAGTGAAAAAAATAATTGTTTCCCAAATGTATTAATTCAGATATCTGGGAGCAGTGGTAATGAGGGGGCCCAGTTTTAATTTTTTTTAATTTTTTATTTTGAGCAACCTTACAAGATTTTAACAAAATAATATAAAATGTGTATAAAATATGCATATATTCTGGATATTGCAATTAACCCCAGGAGTGCCCCCCCAACTACCCTCCCTTATCCCTCCCTTCCCCTTCCCATTATAACTCTAAAAAAAGGTATTAGATTGTAAAGCATTACATCTTATCTGGATTTAACTCATGCTACTAGACCAACTTTCTCATTGTCCAGGGTCTAGTCCCCACCTCCACAGATGAGTGGAGACAATCGACCCTTAGATCTCTGGGTTAAGCTCATTTTACTCAGCATGATCTCTTCCATAGCCATCCATTTACCTTCGAAGGCTGCAATATCATTGTTTCTAATTGCTGTGTAATATTTCATGGTATAAATGTACCACAGTTTTTGAATCCATTCTTCTAGTGAGGGACACCGGGGTTGTTTCCATAGCCTAGCAATAGTAAATTGTGCTGCTATGAACATCGATATTGCTGTGTCACTGTAATGTGCTGTTTCTAAATCCCCTGGAAAGATTCCCAGGAGTGGAATAGCAGGGTCGTATGGTGGAGTCATCCCTAATTTTTTAAGGATTCTCCATACTGCTTTCCAGAGGGGCTGTA
>PVKS010041184.1:0-16152 GCA_004027875.1 Aplodontia rufa
TCATAAGGTGGTTCCATCCTTAATTTTTTGAGGATTCTCCACACTGCTTTCCATAGTGGCTGAACCAGTTTGTAGTCCCACCAGCAATGTAACAGTGTTCCTCTTTTCCCACAGGAGGGGCAGCTTTTTGGGACCTCAGTTCCCTCATATGTAAAACAAATCATTTGATCACAAAAATTCCCATCTGACTCTAGAGTTGTGTGATTTGATCAGATGTTTCCACTGTTAGTCTGGCACATGTTTAAATGTGTATATATGTAAAGAGACCTCATAGAGTTGTTTAACTTACATGAATTCAACTACACAAGTTTTGTCTCTTTTACATACTTAAAAATAAAAATGGTGTAAAGTTCTATTTTACATGCACACATTACATATTTATACAAACATAATACCAGGCATGGGTATATGCTCCAAACTTTGTGTAACTGTACTTTATAAGGAAAAGGCGAGTCTTGAAGACAATTGACCTAGATTTGAATCTCTATCATTGAATTGGAAGAACAATGCCCCGCTCACAGAATATTGTGGGGACTAAATGAGATAGTAGTATGACACTGAGTATAGCACCCAGTATGGTATATCACTCAGTGTATGATCTTTATTGATTGGCATGTACAGGATCCAGCCCATATACATTTACATATGTGGCAATATTTTATACAATGAAACCAAGCTTTCAGTAGTCATTTATGTAGAGCAGAAAAATTCTTGGAAGAGCCACAAATCACAATTTCCCATGATGTGTTCCAAATTTAGCAAAGGACTATGGTCACATAGATTTGGAACATTCTATTATATTTCTCATTGAGTATCATCATATATTAACATATTAAGGGTATGAGAAGCCCCCACCAAAAAAAGCACTTGCTAAACATAGTTTAACTCAGTTTTCTGACATGTTGTATCCACTAAGCCTTGTTATTGTCACTGGGACCAGATCTTCAGAGCCCAAAGTATACTTTGGGAAATATTCCTGAGATGTACAAGTTAAGAAAGTTTATGTTGCCATGGGCACAAGTTACTCTTCCTTCTAGGCTCCCGTGGCTGGGTAGATGGACTCTTATTGGCATCAGCATAAGGAAGATCGGCCATTCTTGGTATGAGTGGCATCAAAATTACCTGGGTGCTTTATAAACGTAGATTCCTTGGCTTCACTACAAATCTGATGCGTTAGAGAAGGGCATCAGAATCATGTGTTTTAAATAGACATTGCAAACATCAGACTGAAGTTCCAGAGGCACAGGGTAGGCATTGGGAGTTCAATTGAAGCAAGTCATAGGAGGGAAGTCCCACATACTTCTCCCTCTCTATCTCCAAATCTCAACAGTGAATTTAAAATGTGATTCAGAGACCAAAAAGAATCTTCCCCAAACTGTTCCCCAGAAGCTCTTGGGGGCAGGCTGAAGTGCTGCCACCAGGCATAGTTCAGTGTGGCTTCCTGTGATCACATTGCTTTCCTCTTACCAACCTGCAGAGACTCTAGCCCTCCTGGAATAGGCATGTTGGTCTGTAAAGGAGCTGCCAGTGGTGTCACTCAGGAAAACCATTCTGTGGCCTGACTCCCAGACACTAACGCTTCTACCCAGAAATCCTCAGTGAAAGGGGTCATTGAAGGAGAAAAGCAAGGTAGCTTCAGGGTTGGAAGTATAAAAGGAATAGGACGTTCCTTAATTATAAGAAGTGGGTATATTACAAACGGATTCTGTGCTTAGGAGGCTTTCTGGTTATTATAGTCATTAGTAGTAAGAGTCTCCTTGAAAACATAATGGGTCTAAGTCCTTGCTCTAACCTTTTGGAACATAAATGGTCTCTCCCGGGGCTAGATAGCCCAGTCTCCAGTTTTACACTGCAGAGAAATCTTCAAGGTCACAGAGCTCATCACCCCCATCACATCTCTCTGGAGGTATCCTGGAATTCTATCTCAAGATGTAACTGATGTATCTGTCTCCCGAGGAGATAGAAGATGTCCTATTGTTATTTATAATGCATTACTATATAAACTGTGAAATTTCATCCTGGCTTCATAGCTTCTTGCCAGCTCCCTATATGCATGTGCTGTGTGTGTATGCTGAATAATAAATCAGTTGTCTTCCACATTGCTGTGGAGAGGTCTTTGTTGGCTAGACTGCTAATTCCCGGGCAGAGTAGCCAGCTGAACTTCAACTGTCCCATTCCAAGCAGTAATGTGAAGGTCTTTCAGCAATGAAGGGTAAATTCTACCAATTTATTCCACCAATGGGAGCTTTTTGGGGGGAGTTGGGGAGAAAGGAAGAAGGCGTCTTTGAACCTGGAGCATACTGAGCAATACCATTAAGAGTCATATTGCAGGGAGATGCAGACCTGTCCCCAGTGCTGACCCTGCCTGCTCCTTTACACTGAAGTGCTTTTGGGAGTCTGCTTTCTATTACAGCCCACTTCTGCCTCTTCTCCAACTTCTGTCTCTTTTTTCTTCTTCTTGAGAGCAGGAAGAAGCCCTGTAGGAAGCCCATGCTAATGAAGATCGTGAGGGCACCAATGGCACCCAGAGAGCAGACCGCATGTGGAGGCTGCCTTGCACCGTGCATCATCCAACTCAGTGGCTCCTCTACCCTACAGCTCCACTCTTCCCTTTCCTCATGTTGCTCACTGTGGTCCAGTAGTAGAAAAAAAAAACTTTTAATAAAGTCAGAAATTCAGAAAAATTTTTGGTGATTCATAGGAGTTTATTTCACCTCCAGGAATTCTATACTTTTAAAATGAGGTGGGAAAGGGACAGTTGTGGAGGCTGGTATCCTCAGACCACTCCCCTGCCACTCACTTCCAGCCTCTTCACATGCTTGTCCAGCAGACTGTCTGGCTGGATCATAAGGTTTGGATTGAAAAAAGTGGTTAGTAATTGGGAGAAACTGCAAAATGCCTTTAAGCTGGCATTATTATAATCTTGATCAAATGTACCAAGTAACCTTCCCTACTAAGAGTAATTATCTAGTCTGCTCCTCTGAATTCTATCACCACCTCGATTCTACACCACACATGCTAGCTTTTGCCCTTCTCCATTGGCCAGGACTCAGGGCAATTGAGCAGCTTACATATAACGGAAGTTCATTTTCTTCCATTCAGCGAACATTTCCCTTTAGAGGGAAGAAAGAACCATGAGCATCCCACATTCCATGACTCCTACCCATTTTCCACAAGATGCCCTGTGCATGTCCTGAGCAGAGGTCAAGCACCAATTTCCAGCCACCATGGAGTCCCACTGCCCCCACATCTGGATAGTTTTGTCCAGATTTTCTCTCTGCTTCTAGGTTCTCTTTGACATAGTAACCCATTTTACCTCTTTCTGTCCAGAGTGGCTGTTCCTCAGTGGTGGTGCGTGTGGGGGTGGGGTGGGGTGAATCACATTGTATTCATAACAATGAAGGCAATCCCCAAACATCAGATACTTTCCACTTGCTCAAAGTCCTTGAACTGGCTTTGAAGAAAACTCAACAAAGCAGTTACCCCTGGGTTAACACCTGGTGTGAGGCTGCACAGCCTGAAAGAGAACTTTCACAAACCACTTCAAAGTCGCTGGAGATACAAGTTTGGAACAGAAAGACCAGATCCCTCTAACAGCTCACTGTATTTCCGTCCAGCCCAGAAATGAGCTCCAAAGGAGCAGCAGAATTCCTGTCTTCCCAAGCACAATGCTGATGTTTTGTCATGCCTGAATTTGATCCTTCTCATTAGTTGGCCAAATGTTACCATATCTAATAAATCAGTTATAGGAGGGTTGACTCCTAAAAGAAAGAATTGCTTCTATTTTCCGTAGTACACACAAGCAAGCAGTAATTCATACACTTCAAACAAGTAGCACAAACTCTGGTAAGTAAATGTTCGGTTGAAGCCAAACTCCTACTATTCATGAAAGGAACTTGGAAACCCACTCTCGAGTGTCAATCATCTTGAATGGTGCCGCTGTCTAATTTAGCTAATGTTTTTTTCTGAAGTAGCCTCTTCCATTAAATGAAATGATGCCTTTGGGCACATTATTCTTTTAAAATGTTGCGCTGTATTTGAAGAGGAAATAAATAAAATGTGAAAAAAGTAAGCCTATTTGGATGGTTATATAGATGGGTTTAAGTGTTTGTATTTCAATTTACTATTTTTAATCAAAAGTTATTCAATAATTACAGCCTAAAGGGAACCACACGAAAAATTTTAGCCAGAAATTTACTCAGTAATGGATAATTTTCAAAATATAAATAAACAGTGCTTAGGAATAGGAAAAGAAGAAGAGTGATATTGTTAAAAGCTGTCAACTCTGCACAGCAGAAAGCTCTCCTCCTCCACCCCTGTCCCTGTGTCTCCTTCCCACCTTGGCCAGGAGCGTGGGCTTCCGTACTCCCTTCCAGACCTCTTTCCTGAAATAGATCTTCCCACTGGAAAAGCCCTGAAGTTCCATTCCATTATGGTATAAATGATGGATAACTCAAGTGTTATATGTTTTCAGATTATTCATTTATTTTAACACACTGGATAATGCTTTCATCTAAAGAAGTGGTAACGGGAATCTCAGCTGCCAGGCCACCAGTGAACGATGGCTTTTGTCGGTGTGTGTGGCAGCATGGGGGGAACATTTTACCAGCCTAAATGAGATCATAATAGCATAGAAGTTTTGAAGCTATTACTGAAAACATATTGATGAACAGGGGATAAAATTTAGTGTTTGTCAAATATTTTTTTAAATTATGTTCTATCAGTTTGAGTGGCATCACCAAATGGAGTCAATATAGGATATAAGATTTGGGCAAGAACAAGAATGAACACTCAGGGCCAGAGCAGTGGATAAGTGGTTCGAGTTCTTGCCTGGTATACACGAGGACCAGGGTTCAAACCCCAACACCACATACACAACTGTCACAAAAACAAGGGCCAGATGGAAAAATAAATAAAATCCTCTCATGTGCGTACATGCATGCTCTCTCTCCCTTTTTAAAAAAAACTGAACATTCAAGACACACACACTCTCTCTCACACACACACTTTTAAAGTGCTTGCTATAGTTTTGCATGAGATTAAACAGAAGGACCCTGAGGTTCTTGGAGAATCTTGGAAGGATCTGGGAACTGTAGGGCCAGGGATCTAAAGGCTTTTACACTCAAGTGCACCCAACACTCGAGAAGGAAGGAACCTGGGGAAAGTCTAGTTAACTAGAAGGTCACTGGTAACCTTTTGTGAAGATAATTCCAGAAGCTGTTGTTCTCCTGATAAAGAAGGAAGGTCTCAGGATTCTGGACCATTGGCCCATGCTGCCTCTCCTCTCTCTCCACCACCTCCCACTCCTACTCCAGCTCTTCATGTTCCAGCCCAGGGTCTTTGCCGTGAACCTCCCAATTTGAAGCACTCTTACACTCCCCACCTGCACTAACACTTGCCATCCCTTCAGATCTCAGGGCAATGTTTACATCTTCTGCGATGCCACCTTGACACTGCCAACTGGAGAAGGTTCACCATGCTCATGGACCCTCTACTGTACCTCAGCACCCACTGGCCCTCGTTTATAATTATGTGTTCATATGGCACTTGACAAATGTCTGTCTGCTCCAGTGTTCTGCACACACCACAAAGGCAGACTTGTGTCTATTCACCTACCTTTGTGTCCCCTTGTGCCAAGCACAATGTTCAGCATATAATATGCACTCAATAAATGTTATTGATTATGTGAAAGAGTGTTATCAGTATCCTCATCCAGATAGTTCAAGAGGGGCTGGAGCAGTGGCTCAGCAGTTGGAGCGCTTGCCTGACATGCACAGGGACCTGGGTTCAAACTCCAGCACCACATACACAACTAAGTGTCAGAGAAACAAAGGTCAGGTAAAAAAAAAAAAGTTGATTCTTTCCTCTCACTCTCTCTTTAAAAAAAAAAAACAGCTCAGGAGAATCAAGAAACTGTTTAACCTTGAACAAGTGGCCTAATCTCTCTCAACTTCAGTTTCCTTATATCTAATGGGCATTAATAATAGCGCCTATTTCTGAGTTTGCTTTAAGGATTAAATGAAACAATATATGCAAATCACTGAACATGTGTCTATCATACAGTTCACTCAGTCAATGATTAATTACCATTATTGTTTTTTGTTTGTTTGTTATCAGGGATTGAATCTAGGGGCACTCAACCACTAAGCCATATCCCCAGCACTTTCTTATTTTTATTTTTATTTTGACAGAGTCTCGCTAAGTTGCTCAGTGCCTCACTAAGCTGCGGAGGCTGGCTTTGAACTTGTAATCCTCCTGCCTCAATGATTATCGTCGTTACGGTTACTACTTAACCTTTTTGCACCAGCTCTTTCATCTATAGACTGATATCTTTGAAGGTTCCTTCTGCCTTTAAACATGTCATGACTCCTTCCTAATCCTAGAAGAAAAGTTTTTTGTTCTCAGGATTTGTCAACCTGGCAACTTTAACAATCAATACATTAACACTTTTTTCCAGTTATATAAATTCTACAGGAACCATCAATGATTCATTCACTTGTAATAATATGCATAAATGTAAGGCATGACCATAATTATTTTATGAACTTGCATTTAATGTACCATTGTCTCCATTTTTCTTACAAGTTTCTGGGCAGAAGGAAGAAGGGATGGTTTGGAATGATAAAATTCCTTTTCATATGCAGTTCTACAGAGCGGTGCTTTTTTGTTTTGTCTTGTTTTCTTAAGACTTCCTTCTCTGCAATGTGCTTGCTCCATTTAGGCATCTTTCTGGATTTCAATTCATGTGAAAGAAGTAGTATTCACATCCTAGTAATTAAGTCAACTATGTGAGACCTTTACCTTGAATGAAAACTGTCATCTTTGGTGATCTTATAATATGTATGGAGAGTTTTAAGTCCATTTTATGCATGAGAACATTGAGGCATCATGAAGGAAGATGATTACTTAAGAATCACCTACTTACTGGGGCCCCAAATCCATGCCAAGTGAGCCCAAAGGTTTAGGCCTCGGATCACTTTGCTTTGCCAGCTTGCCAAGTCCTATAAGTGTGAACTATATTTGTGTTTGTTTCCCATAAATACATCCTTATTGATAATGTCAATAAAGTAAATTTCATCACCCACTTGGAATGGCTCTGTCTTCATCCCGGCAGTGTTTTGCCTTCCAGAAGAACAGAACAATGAACCATAGTTTCCAAGTCCCTTTCATTTGTCACTGGGACCTTTGCTATTTGGATTACACTTCCTCCTTCCTAGACCTTAGCAAATAAAATATCTTGGTTCAAGTAAATTGTCTCTGTAATGGAAGCAATTGCAATGGTAAGCGCCTCCCACCCAAATACTATTTTTTCAGTGTTTAATTTTAGATTGGTCCATACTGTTTAAAAATTTTTGAATGACATTTGAAGATAGAGGGGGATAAGAGGTCAACAAAAAAATAGATTAAAACCAACAATTAATGTTTGTATAAAGTTTTATAGCTTGCCAACTTTCAATACTAGAAAGTTATTGGACTTAAAGCAATTTGGTAAGGCAGCTAGTAGGACAGGTTTCACTATTTTCATGTTACAGTTGAGAGAAATGAGATTCACCAAGAATTTTTTTTTACTTAAAAATCCTTGGTATATTTAATAATACCACGAAGCTCCTAAGTACTTCTGTTATTACTCTTACCATTCAAAACCAGAAGGGTATTGCCTGAACTCCCATTCATAGGAGCAATCAGAGAAATCAGAATTGGAATTGTCTACCAAAATTTCCTTAAAATAGATTTAATTATTATTTTTCCAGACATGATTTGATCAAGTTATTTTCAACACAATTGTACATCAGTGAAACTCCAAAGGGACAATGAATACTCCATGGGCTCTTAACTGCAAAAGTAAATTCAGAATAGACCTTGTTACGGTGTCAAAATGAAACAATGCCTGGGCAAGTTTCATTATGGTTCCACAAACAAACTGAGGAAATGGGAGAAGAAAGAAGAAAAATAAAGCAGAGTCATGTACTTCAGGGGTAGAGCTTTGACAGGAAATTCCGAGAACTCCCCCAGTGCTCTAGCACTTGACCCTGAGGTCATGGAGCCTTTACATGGCCACCTCGAACCAGGCATGTGGCTGCCACATTTACAGACCCTAGAACCTGAGACAGCATGGGCTGTTTCGGGATCACCCCCCGAAACCTGGCCCCACCATGGGCAGGGCAGCCTTCCTCCTCCAGAAAGCCTGTGGCCTACCAGTTTACAGCAGGAAGAACTGCCTCTCTTCCTTCATGCTTACATGACCCGTATACAAGCCACTCACTGATCCCTGCCTTACAGAGGTTCAATGAAGTGTCCGTGCCTATTGACTGGAAATTGACAACTTGAAGAGATGTGCTATGTGCCTGACACACAGCAAATGTTCCCAAACTTGACTACACGAGAATAACTTGGGATGCTCATTTACAGCACAGGTTTCTGAATCCTACCTTTGGAGACTCTGATGCACTAGGTTTGGGATGGGACTCAAGATCTAGAATTTAGTCAAACACCCCAGGTCATCTTGATATGGAGGACAGAGCCTCATTTTTTTTCCAGTACTGAGGTGTGAACCCAGGATCTTGCTCATGCTAGGTAAGTGCTCCGTCACTAAGCCACATCCCTAGCTCATCATATTTTGAAAAACAGTACGATCATTGCTGAATAATTAAAAGAATTAATGAACCATTGTATCATGAATGAGTATCAATTGTCTTACACTAAGAATCACTGGGACATTTGTTAAAAATACTAATTCCTAGGCCTACCCCAGATCTCAGAATCAACCTGAAGGCAAGACACTAGGAATTTAAATTGTTAAATTTAAATTCATAAATTAAGCCTGACCCAAAGGAGACTTCTGAGGTAGAGTTTGGGCCCTGCTACCTTAGGCAGTGGTCTCTGTAGTCCTTACAATATTCATTTCCTGTTCATTGAAGCAGTAACTTGGGGTGACCATATCCAAGTAGGTACCCCACATTACTACTGTCTCCATAAAATTGCTCCTTTGATGTAGTACCATCTTAGAGAAAATTAGATCTCTTAGCCATATGTTGAATGATACTTCTGGAAACAACCAATAACTATGGAACTATGGTAATCAGGCAGGTTTTCAAAATATGTAATAATTAATAATATTTGAACATCAACTGCTCAAAGTGAATGAACGTATGATGTGAAGAACCAGAATTTATGATCTAAAAATCAGCCCTTACTACAATTTAAATGATGGCTTTTCAATTATATAAGCTTAATGGAACTTGGGAGGTTCATGTATTTCCAAGATTCCCTTTTACTTTCTCTCTCCCACCCTCGTTATAAGGACTTAAGTTTGGTAAATGTCTTCAGGTAATGCTTGATAATTTTGCTGGAGTTTGGTTAATATATCTTTCTCTGTTTAATTTGTTGCATGCTCCATACCCTGACATCTTATTTTTTACCAGACCAGAAGTTTTCAAATGTGCAAGCCTATTGTGCCTGGGGAAAAAATGTTGAACTTTTGCCTTTGTAATAAGATATGCTCCAATTACCAACTTTAGCAATTTAATATAGTTGAATAATAACTGAATGGGACACTTTGTCACTCAGTCATTATTCAAACTCTTACTGGGGGTGGAATGAGGAGTTGCTGGAGGTCAGCCTATTCCTGGGGGAGCTCAGCCTCACAAATCAATGCTCTGAGAATTTTTTAAAAAACAGTGTTACAATTTTTTTTTTTAAATCCAGGAAATACAGGTCAAATTGTAGATTTATAAAATTCTATAAAAGTCAAGTTCAACTTTTTAAAATGATATAGTATTCAGTGTAATTTGCATATTTGGAAAATGTAGTGGAAGGATAAAGCAATCACCTGGATAATTCAATCTCAAAAGAGCTTTGTAGGTGGAGAAGATCCAGATAGATGAGCTCATTTTTACATGTGCCAGAGGTATGTGAAAATTTCCCCTCACCCTACATGACCTATAACCTCACATTCAGAAGATATTCCATTTTCCATTACAAGGTTTGAGCACCTGAATCTTGTTTTGATGCGTACAACACATTTTCATTAAGAATTGCAAAGTCTCTTGTTTATGTGCAAAATTTGAAGAAGTCAAGAGTTTTTAATTGTTTATTCTAGTCTCAGATTTGGATTTTTTATTTCTCCTTCTCCCTCTCATTTTCTTTCCCCTTCCTTCCCCTTCCCTTCCTCCTTCTCCTTCTCCTTTTTCAATTTTTGTCTGGCTCTATGACCAAGGCTCATTTGCCACTTAAGAAACTATCAAATACAGACTTTAATTATAGACCTATATAGATCTAAGTTATCCTAGTGGTCATGAAAGTTTGTCAAGGAAAAGTCCAAATGGCTGGCAACCTTAGGAAACCAGCGTGTGGTCATTCAGAAAGACTGCCTCTCCCTTTGGAAGGACACTTCCTCGGGATGAGGCTGAGCCACAGTTTCAGGCCAGTAAGGATTGCCTCAGCGTCAGGACAGAAGACAGCTATCAGGAAAGACAAGATGCACTTCCAGATTGCCCAAGCCCTGATTCCTGTGATCCCACGCCCTCGTTTCACTCTCTGTGTGGACATCGCTACCAAGGAAGTTGCAGAAACTTGCTCACCTCATATTTCTACAGCCAGGGAAGGACCACACCTGCCTCCTGCACCAGCAGAGGCCTTCCCAGGGATGTTTAAAGGACTCAGAAAAGTGACAGAAGAAGTTCGGGAACTAGCTCTGGAAGGCACAGGAGGCCCTGAGAAGCATGTACCATATCAATAGAGGGCCCAGATGTCGTGAGAGTGCCTCCTGTCCTTCACCTCCTCTCCTTCCCCCTCCACACTTTATGCCCAATACCCCGGGTTCTGCTTATAAGCAATAAGCCAGGTTAATAGACCAACCAGAGGTCCAGATGAGCTCCAGGTCTGGGAAACTTAAATTAACTTTGAGGGATTTGGGCAATTGCTGATATACTCTGACAGCAAAACCTACTTTTTGTCAATAAAGTTTTGTGAGTTTTTTTATTTTGATTTTTTAATCCCTTTTAGGATATTATGGATATAAGCATTTGTGAATCGGATAAATGTTCAGCATGGTACTTGAAAGTCTTAGACCGTAGTGCCTATTCAATGATGGATTTCTCAAAGTCATCATAGATATGTCTCTTTCCTGTGCATATAAATTTAAATGGGAGAAAACTTGTCCTAAAGCACTGATTTTGCTCCAATGGAGACTCTGGTTGGAGCCCTTTGTCAGGCCTTTTTCTCCACCTCTTTGTCAGAGGTCCAGATTTGCCTTAGTTTTCGGCTCAGGAGATGGTGCTTATTCATGACCCAATGAATATTTATCCTTTGTTTCGATGGAACCAGTATCCCCCTTTCATTGCTTTAGCCCACCATTAACAGAATATCAGAAAAAGCAACTCCACAGTGGAGCTGCCAAGAGAAACTTGAAGCTATACTTTGACAAATGGAAGCTTCTAATCAGCATGGTATGCCCCTTGGAAAACCTCTGGAATTAGCTTAATATTGTCATCCACTATGTCTAACCTATGGCCTTACAAGACTCCTCAACTTCCCTCATTTTGAGGATACCTTTACTTTACCTCTGCAAGCTATTGGGGAACCCAGTTCCCCATTCTGACACCCCTATCTTGCCATTCCTAGGACCATCTTCAGCCTTTGTTCTTGATTTTTATATACCCTAATTTCCACCACTCCATAGCTGACTATTCTGGCTGAACACAGGTCTGCTAACCCAACCCAGGTTCATGCCAATCAAGAAGGCTTCACTCTATCCTAGGGCCTTGTTCTGGCTCAGGGCCTCCAGCATCTGTTGCACAATTGGGCACCACAGGGAACACATGACTGCCATCCACAAAGGCAAAGATGGAAAATATGAGCCATCCATTTGGCAACAATGTTGGCATCTTCCTCCATTCATGCTGCCAAGCCCTGACCAGAAAGATCTTGGCCTGCTTACTGCCCAATGCGGTCAGTCCAGACTCAGGGTGGCTCAGGTCATGGTGGGTAGAGCCAGCTATACTGAGATTTATGCATGCAAATAAAGACAGAGAAGGGTATCTAGACTCCTTATAAGCTTGTGCCCATGAGAGTCAAGCTAGAGAGAATTCTAGAAAACATGCATTAAAGTAAGCAGGAAAACTTTTTTTTATATTTAGAATTTGACCACAAATAAACACTACATTTTTCTTTTCTTTTTAGTTTGGCTTTCATGGGAAAAACTAAATGTGCTTTCTGTCCATATAAAAGCATGTACCTTTTTTTTCCAGGAATAAGGGAAGCAGGAAAATAAATGAAAAATATTGAGTAAATAGAGAAGTATATGTTATAAAGTGGGGAAAGCTGTGTCATTGTTGCCTACAGAGTATTAATTCTGTGGCCCAAGTGATTTCAAAAGCACCTAAAATAGACAGGAATAAAATTAAGCATTTGCAATACATTTATATCATTTTGTTCCCCCTCTAATTCTTTCAAGTTAAGCGTTATTTCCCCCACTTTGCCAAGGAGGAAACCGAGGCAGCCTCAAAAACGTTCAAGGATTGTTTAAGGTTACAAAACTAACAAGTGATTGAGTTAGGAGTCACACGTGGTCCACCAGACGTCAATGCTCACAACTGCTGGAGATTGTCATTAATTTAGACAACTATCTTCTCCCTGAAGTGTATACCAAAAGAAATTTAACAGCATTCCAAGACGATGTCATCAGGGAGAGAGCCTGGTCAAGTTACCATTGAAGGAGTCCTTCCAGTCATTTCCCAAAACTAAGAGTTGAAAGGTGAGTTTTGTAATTGGTTCACTTTTAATAGATGATTTATTTTAAGCCTGGCCTGATGATGCAATCAGCAGGGGAATGAGCATGGTTTGAAGAGAGATTTCTGATCTTCTGGGAAGCGTGTCCACTTTAATAAGCTTTGATTCTCTAAGGAAATTCCTGAGGATGGTCAGTCACGACCCACTGAGCTGCCAGGAATCTGTAAATACACACACAGGTGTGTGTACAATCGTACAGGAATAGACAATTTTGTAGTTATGACACTGAATGCTTTGACATCAGGGAAGGGACTGCAGGGAAGAAAACTTCCAATTTGGGGACGGTGGCTAGGGGGGGTCTACAAATTAACTGGCAATATATAGACAGATGAAGAAGAGAACAACTACATTTATTTATGCACACAGGCATTGTGCCCAGTAATATGTAACTCCCTCACTAGCCAGAGATTAAAACGGTTTATATATCAAACTTAATGGGGGGGCATAGGGAAGGATAAAAGGTTCCTTTGGGTTCTTTAATGCTAATACAAATGGGGAGCTATTTCCACAGTAGCTGAATTTGCAGGAAACTTCCTTGGAGGAAGGTTAACAACAGCTGCATTTTCTTGGGGCTCTGGTCAGATAAAAATATTTCAGAGGAGATTTCTTTGTGAATCTTTAATTTTTTTATTTCAAGAATTTCTTTATATCACCAAATTGGTCCCTACATTCTGCCCATTTGGAATTATTCTAGAAGTTTTACCAAAAACAAAAACAAACAAACAAAATGATGTTTATTATTGTGAAGAGCGATTCAGGTTAGAAGTTGTGAGAAGACACCTGCAGAGGAAAAGAAAAACAAAGATTAAAAGTTGGAGCAGACTAGAACCAGTTTATGAGTCCAGAAAGCCACCAGTCAAGGTTCCTGAAACTATGGGGCTTGAAGCCTCCAGAGGATGGTAATAGAAATGTCACTGTCACGGCTGTTTGCAGGAGAGAGCATGGAACATGCAGCTGTTGTATGCATTTCCCAAGCATCTCACATTATTGTGATGATAAAGCCTTTAAAGTTGTATTGAGTCATTCAGTTTCACCTTGCAGGGCTTCAGGAAAAGGGCTGTTTTGGTTTTCAATGAAGCCAACTCAGGACAGTGAGAAAAACCCTTAAAATATGAATTACTAACAAAATGTGCAAGATGCAAGATCCAGTTTCCAATAAAGTAAAAAACAGTTCCAAGACAATGGACAGGACTAGAATCTGATAACTATAGTTTTCCATTGAAACATAAATTTCTCTCCATAGCCAGCCCCATTTTCATCAAAGATAATCAAAATTAAGAATACTTTTGCATACAAATAAATCTGGTCTCATTAATTTTGATCTGACCATTTACATAAGTGCAGTGAGAAAGGTAGTTGACTACATAGGCCTTTTAAGTTTCCTATGCTGGAACTTTTATGAGAAATCTCAGATTGGATTTTTTTAAAGGCTTTTACAGCTAGGAAGCCAAGCCAAGAACCTGCCATCAGACTTCATCCGTAGAACATACAGATTAGGCTAAATTTCCTCTTCTTGAAGACTTCAAAATATTCTGTTTCCTGGGACTGCCATAAAGTGATCTTCATTATTCACCTTCAAGGCAAGGAACACTGCAAGACAGTAACCCAACCAGTTTTTCCAAGAGGGCTTGCAACCATCGGCTCCATAAAGTCAACATTAGTTCCTGTAAGTCTGCTCATGTGTGTTTCTCTGCACAGCAGTCTCAAATAAGACATTTCAATCAAAACCTTTTCAGTGTAATTAATTTTCCTAATTATATCCTATTATAAGGAGAAAAGATTTGTATTGAACTTATGCAAAAACTATATTGCCATGAAAATAAGAACGTTTAATATGGGTTTATGAATTCTAGAGGGATCAAGTAGGAAGAAAAAGACAAATGTTTCATTTTTGTTTACCAGGTATAATCTACTAATTGTTGTGAGTTATAGATATCTTAATAGAGAAATGGATTACTTATATCAAGAAAGTGGACCATTAATATAAAAATATAATCATTCTTCATCAGTTCATTCAGACCCATTTAGGTCTTAGATTATTATGGGTTTATTTTATAAACCCATTGGCTTGTGCACTAGAATTCTGGGAATCTTCATTCAGTCCGAGAGTTATTCATGCAATGTCATTAGAAACCCTTGCCCAGAGTATACCTTGGAGACCTTACTAGGGGGCTCTGAGATATCCCCCTGTTGATGATGAGGCTTCTGATATGCAGCTGATTGTAACAGCTTTATGGAAAGCATCAAGATTAAAAAAAATAGCTGAGAGTGACAAATGACTTAAAATGTCTGGGGTTAAAGATTTGATATAAAAATAATGAAATTGACAAGGAAATTTGACCATCATTGTGGCTAATAGCATTTTATCAGGACTTCTGGACTCTGAGGGTACTGACAAATTCCTGGGAACTTCATATGTTCTTGAAATACTTCTAATAGCATTTACCCATGCAAATGTAATATAAGGCAGGTTAACTATCTCTTCTTATTTGACAATGCTCGGTGTTCTGAGTTTTTTAACTTTTCTAAAATTTTATTCAGAAATTTATTTGTTGAACAATCAAAGAAGCTTCTAATGAAATAATATAATATATATTAATTCTGAAAATTAGATTTACCCCCAAGAGCCCCCCAATTACCCAGCCTTATCCCTGCCCCCCGCTTCCCAATACATCTCTACAAATGCCTTAGGTTGTATGACATCACACCTTATCCGGATTTAAAACATGATTACAGACCTTCTTTCTCAATGGCCAGAGTCTAGCTCCAGCCTCCACAGATAAATGAAATTCGACCCTTGGTTCCCTGGGTTGTTGTAGAGGGACACAATATTTTTTTTCTTCTTCTTTTTTTTCTTTCTTTTTTTTTTTTTTTTTTTAATGTGGTGCTGAGGATCAAACCCAGGGCCTCACAACAATCTAGGCAAGTGCTTTCCCACTGAGCTCTGAGCCCAGCCCCAGTGTTCTCACTTTTTAATGTACCTACAATCATCTTGAGATAAATAAGGGAGGTTTGGGGATCAGTAAGAAGGATAGGTAGGCATTTTGCTGTTAGAACCATAATTCTTTTGTACATAATTGATTATATGATGAGGACATTTATTTTTAGTTCTTCAAAAGCTGAGTGAAAGCCTCAATAATAACATTAAAGGCCCTGTGTATCCAACATAATTTTGAATTTGCCTTTTTATTTTAGAGAGATTTCCAACTAAAATGGAAACCAAAGATGTGTATGTTCTGGGGCTTCTGGAATTTGAGCTAGGTGCCTTTGGAATATTTTTTTTAAGAGAGAGGAACAGTGAGAGAGAGAGAGAGAGAGAGAGAGAATCAATTTTATTTAGTTTTTCATGTGGCTTTTATTGCT
>PVKS010041185.1:0-15993 GCA_004027875.1 Aplodontia rufa
TCATCAACCGAGAAAGCTCATTGAATCATTGGTGTCTAGGGCTTTTTCTGGGGTTATATTCTGTAGGCATGATTGAAGGGGGCTCACTGGCCATGGGTTCATCCTCAGTCTCCAGCACCCCCTGCCCTGGAGGTTGGGCCCCTAGTACTTGGCCTGAAGCCCACACCTCCCAGCGCATGGTCGGTTTTTCTGGGGCAGCCCACATCCTGACTCACTGTTAACATTAACTCTCAGGGGGGTCCACAGTGAGTCACCTTGTTAGCGTAAATCATCAGGTCCCTCTCCTGTGACTTGGGAAATTCCCCAGACTTAGAGGAACCAGGGACAAAGTCCAGCCAGATTCTTTATTACACAAGCTCCTTCCCTCCCGCTTCCCACCCTCTGTTTTTCTTGTCTCTTTGCTTTGGCCTCCCAGCCCCTCTTCTCGGGGATGGACAGCTTTGCAGAGGGCAGGTCGGAGAAGTTGGTAACCCACCAGGCAGAAAGGTGCGGGCTGGTCCCTCAGGGCCTGTAGTTTGCTGTGTAGGAGCCTGATCCCTCACTGTGTGGATTAGAATCTCAGCCACATCACACATGAGCTGTGTGCCCCTAGATAAGCCACTTCATCTGGTCTGTGCCAGTTTCCTCATCCATGGGGAATAATGGTGATGTCACTGTACCTGTTTCCTGAGGCTATTTCCTACTTGGTGGCTTGAAACAACAGAAACTAATTCTTTTACGGTTCGGGAACATCAGTGTGCCACAATACTCAAGAGTATCATCAACCGAGAAAGCTCATTGAATCATTGGTGTCTAGGGCTTTTTCTGGGGTTACATTCTGTAGGCATGTAGGAATCTACAACCCAGGTGTAGGTGGGACCTAACTCGCTCTGGGGGAGAATCTTCTGGCCACTTGTGCTGCAGCCCTTGGCCTGCAGCTACATCACCTCAGTCTACCTGTCTCCCCATCTCCTACCTCTTTGTTTTCTGGTGAAGGAAATCGAACCCAGGGCTCCATGCGTGATAGGTGACGCTCTACCACTGAGCTGCACTCTGAGCTCTGCCTCTTTCGTCACTTGTCAATGGATTTAGGGCCTATTTAGATAATCCTGGATGACTCTTGGCCACCTATGTCCCCCCATTGTAGTCTTCTCTCCTTCAGTTACCTAACTATTCTTTGGATGAATGCTTTTATTTTTCATGTTAAGCCATTTCCTCCGTTCCTGCAGTAGCTGTGCTTCACTTTCAAAGTGAGGATTTTGTCATGTTTCTGGGTGAGTGCACATGTTTTGGGGCAGCTCCGTCTTTTGCACGTGTGTGTTGAACTGTTTTTCTGCTGCCTCCTGTAAGTTGCGTATCTAGGAGCCTGCTCGTCCCAGTTGTCCCAGTTAGCCCGGCTCTCTGACAACAGTTGCTGATTCCTGTTTCTTTTCTTTTTTTTTTTTTTTTTTTTTTTTTTTTTTTTTTTTTTTTTTTTTTTTTTTTTTTTTTTTTTTTTTTTTTTTTTTTTTTTTTTTTTTTTTTTTTTTTTTTTGGTATTTTGCTTTCTCATTTCGTTTTTTCCCCCTTTGAATTTCAGTTGCTTGCTTCGAGTTCCTAGGGTGCATTAGCAGCAGGATGATGAATTTTAAGTTCTGACTTTGGTTCACTTGATTTGTCTTTGTGGCATAGGATTCCAGAGCGAGGGCAAGTGGAGGGAGGTGAGATTTGTGTTGTTCAGGGGGTAAGTTTGAAGGGCAGAGTGGATCTGGTGTGCTTGAGTGCAGGCCTGCGGCTAGTCGTACTGGTTACGTTTTCTTACTATTTCTTTCAGATCCAGTTCCTGAGGGGCTTCCTGGCCTTCCACAGTCCATCACCTACAAAGTACCTTTAGGATAAAGTCCATATTCCCCAGTGGTTACCCCTTACCCACCAACACCTGCTTCCGTGCCCCCCGCTGTCTCCTGGCACTGTGTCCTTTGTCTGTCCCCCCCATGAACCCAATGTTATTCTAGTTGGCTCAAATTCTGTCTTTCTAGAAAACCCTCGGGCCTCTTCTCTTTCCTATACAAATAGTTCCTAGACTTGGTAGATGACTAGCATTTGCTGGGAGGGGAGAGTGGTGGGCATAAAAAGACTATCCTTTGGGGTCCATCTTGTTTTACTCCAATTTAGACATTTAGGGCCCTGGGAATCTGTGGGTTTCCGTTTTAAAACTGCTGAGGCGGAGGTTGAGATTTTGATAAGATGCTGGGGTTGGACTATTGGTGTATATGTCAGACAGGTGTTCCTCAGTTGGAATGTCAGAGGACCATGCTCGGCAGCTTCTCAAACTCTAGCCTCACCTGGAGCACTTGGTAAGGTGCATAGACCTGAGTCACCTGGGTCTGAAGATTCTCCTTTCTACAGATTTTATTTTGCCGCGGTGTTAGGGCTTGAATGAGGGCCTCACACACTGGGCTGTGTCCCTCCGGAGGGAATTTGCATTTCCAATAGGTTAGGGAACGATGCTGTAGCTGGTCTGGGGACCACACTTGGCAAGGGTCTTTGAACTAGAATACTGATGTCTTAGCTGGGACTTTGAGGGAAGCCAAGAGGCAGGTTCTGTGATAGCTCAGGACCACGCCTGCCCCATCTTATTATAATTCTTGGTTGAATAGTTCATGTTCACAGATAGGGATCTCCTAGAGAACTGAACTGGAGTGTGGCAATTGGTTTTATCCTTGTTTGGGTGGCAGAGGGACTGTTGCCACTGTCCTGAAGCTTCTGTCTGGGAAAAGCATTTGAAGTCACGTTCGATAACTTCCAGAAAGGCCTCAGCATGGTTCTGACCCATGTGATTTTGTGACCCAAGCAACATCTGGAAATACTTTTGATTGTCACCACTTGGAGTGGGAGACACTGCTGGCTTCCTGAGTTAGAGGCCTGGGATTCTCTTAATCATGCTACAATGCACAGGCCAGCCCTCCACGGCAAAGAATTATCCAGCCTGGAACGTCAGTGCAGAGGCTAGGAAGCCCTGTCTTAGGGGAGGGAGCGCCTAACAGTGAGGGTGGGGCTCACCCCAGATCCTGCCCCCACATGCCCTGCGGCCCTCTCCTTCTGCCTATCCCTGCTCTGATGGAGCCTCCAGCGCCCTGCATTAGCACTCTCCAAGGAAAACTAACCAATGATTAACTATTTGCCACGGTTAAAAGTGCTTTAAAAAGCATTATTCCTTGGGCAGTAAAAGCCTCGAGTGGACCTGGGCATCTGTTAAATGATTTACTGACCTCGCTCACCCACACATCCCCGTTCTGGGGAGGAGTTGAGAGGGTTGCTGTGGCCCAGGGGACTGGGTGTTCTCACCTCTGCTGCTCAGCAGGCAAGTCATTCATGTATTTATCCAAAAGGCTCTTGATGGGTGCACCTGTGGTCTGCCAGCAGACAGGGAAGGCCCTGGCTCCTGCCCTCAGGGAGCCTTTGTTCTAGAAGTGAGAGCCACAAAATGAACACATGGATTACTCCTTATCTCACCAAATGGTCCATATTAAGTGGGTGAAGAAAGGAGGAGGACAGAGAAGGAGGCCCAGTTCATTTTCTGATGCATAGCAGTGAGGCCTTTCTGGGGAGGCTGAGAGATGGAGGGAGATGGTCCAGTCATGGGAGAAGACATGGAGAGCAGTCACACTCTGCAAAGGGGATGGCAGACAGGCGCCTGGGAGGTTTTCAGAACAGCCTCAGGCGATGGTGGCTGGACAGCAGTGAAGGAGGGCGGGAGGTGAGGTTGGCCTTGGGAAGCACCTGGTCATACAGATGCCCCGTGGAGAGTTTGGGTGTCTTATTCCAGGAGGATAGTGTGTTCTGCAGTTTTATAGAAAACCTCCTGGTGGTTCTGTGGAAGGGTCGTAGGGAAACCGAGAGTGAATCTAGGCAGGGCAGTTAGCAGGCTGTGGAGCATCAGGAACCGGTGGTGGCTGGATCCAGAGCATCAGGAACCGGTGGTGGCTGGATCCAGAGAAGGGGAGGGGGGCTGTGCTGGGTTTGTGGTGAGGGAGGGAGAGGCATCGGGAGTCAATACCAGGTGTGCAGTTTATGGGGTGGGCTTGGCGAGTTGGCATTTTCAGGGGTAGAGAAGGGTGATTTGGCCAGATGGTCAAGAGTTGTGCATTGGATGTTAAGGTGGAGGTATCCCTTAGACAGCAGCTGGGAGACGACATGGAGCCACTTAGCACAGGAGCCTGGGATTCAAGGGAGGGGCCCAACTGGGGCCTGTGGTCGAGACCTTGTCATGGCACGAGCAAGCTGTCGTTAACATAGAGCAAACACGGTTGTGTCTTTCCACACTGTCAGAATTTATTACATAACAAATTCACGGGCTACACCACTTTCATGGGTGGTAGTTCACCAAATGCTCTGGGTCACCTGATAGTCATAAGCCAGGCAGACAGCAGTTCTTGCATTCCAGTCCCCTCAGATCTGTGACACTCAAGTCATACACCATATTTAAGTTGATGTATATGTGTAGGTCACAGAAAGACTGAGAAAGGGTTATGATGGCAGCAGGGTTACGGGATCCTGTGCCAAGAGCTCAAGCAGAGCGCAGAGTCAAAGCGTCACTGGAGGTGGTCAGATTAGGATTTTATCGAACCAGGTCTGCTTGGATGTCAAAGCAGAGGGACCTGTAGGCAGTTTCAGAGTGGACTAAAGTGTGTGGTCACGGCAGGAGAAAACCTGCTTTCCCGAAGCCTGATGGGACAGGAAATTGGAGGTTCGTCACTTTGGCGATTTTCCTGGGCAAGGCTCAGGACGAGTGACTAGGTGACAGTGGCGGGGTGCTGTGCATCCAATCTGAGGGCTCCTCCCTTTATGGGTCTTAGGCGAGGGGCTTGCGTCTGGTGAGGTTGACCCCTGTGTTTGGTGACCTGGGATGTCCAGGTGCCCAGGTATTTCTTGGTTTAGTTTGATAAGTTGGCATGTGTAAGGTGTTTATCAATTTGTGCCTTATGGTTGTGCCAGGCACATGGTGCTTGTTTATGTGTACAAACAAGATAGAGTCCTTCTATCTTGGCACATGTACTCAGTTGGGGTAGTTCATGGCAGACTGTTGCTTTATAGAGTAGCTCAGGTTGAGGCCCAGCTGAAGGGTGATGTTCCATACGCCCTGGAGTGAGTGAGCAAGGCACAGCCAGCTGTCCACAGACCTGTGGACGTTTAGGTGGTGTTAAAGGTGGGAGGTCCAGCTGAGTCAGTGGACTGCAGAGACCAGGTGGTCACAGTTTAAAAAGAATGGTGGGTGGGGAGCACACCCATGGATGGGAATAGCATGGGTCCAAAAGTCCATCTTTCATATATTCACGTTCATCTGAAGGTAGATAGGGAGGAGAGTTCCAGAAGACCTGAGAACAAGAAAGCAGGCTTGGGATTTTGGGTGCCCTGTGTCCTGGTTGTGAGGGGTGCGTGTGACGCTGGTAGCTGGGGTGAAAGGAAGCCTGGTCCCTTAGCTCAAGTGAGGATGGATGGGTGGTACAGCACTTTAGCTGGCTAGGTGCAGCAACCAGTAGCTGGTACTGTGGCCTTTGGCTCCTAGCATATCTACAGCTGGGAAATGGAATTGGAGAGACTAAAGGGCACCCTAGGGACTGATGGCAGGTGAAAGAGAAGCCATGTCCTGCAGATCATGAAGGGAGCTCGGGGCATCTCACAGGAGGGCTGGGGGTCAGAGCATGGGTGGTGGGGATTATGCAGGGGTGGGGAGTCTCAGATGGGGAGGAGGGGACATGTGAGAGGCACGAGGGACGAACGCTTGTGGAGGCATGGGTGATGTTGCAAACTTAAGTGGGCAGCTGGTCCAGTGGCTTCTTGGCGAAAGTCCCCTTGGGCCACAGCATGTGGCTGCATGAGGCTTCACCTTAGAGATGGGTCCTGATCACCATGGTCAGGTAGCTAGACCCACTTGGTGCTCAGAAAGTCTAAGATTGAGGACACTGTCCCTTCAGTCTGCTCCCCAGGGGTGCTGAGGGACATGGTCAGTAAAGTGACATTTCTCTGCAATTTTTTTGTTTCCTTAGTGCTGATTTTTTTCAACTCCACCATTTACTGACACTTCCAGGAAGTTACGCTGAGTGTTTCTGTGGCTTTGTGAACTCCTGGGACACTGGATTGATGCCTGGGGTGTGGGCCCCTTGAGCAGGGTGGTCTAGAGCTCAAGTGAGCACACGTTGGGCCTTTGCAGTGGAGGGAGTGGCTGGTCCTGTTACAGTTGTTCTGTATTTCACTTCCTTCTTGCTTTGTGGGAAACAAGAAGCCACGCAGGAGTGGCCCCCAAGTACGAGCTGAACCTGGAGGAAACCCTTTGTGGAAGAAGCCCCAGTACCACCCCGAGTGTCAATTTGTCCTTGTGTTTTATTCTCATGCAACTCACATCCTCCTTGAGCTCGGACTGTGTTCTAGGATCAGAGCGTGGGAAGAAGGCAGAGGCTGTTCCTGCCCTCAGGTGGCCCTGTGCCTTCTGGGAGACAGGATGCTAAGAGCAGTGTAGGCACAGTGGGGAGCCGTCTCTGCCAGCGTTTTCAGATACGAGGTCTCAACCCCTCAGTGTATAAGAAGGTCAACTTGGTAGATTTCACCTGGTACCTTTCTTTTTGAAGAAAGTTTTACTAATGTGTTTAATATTTCACCATAGTTATTGCAACGGGTTTAAAAGGCAGACAGACATACTCTAACAAATAAAGTATAAAAGGAGTTTTATACAATCAAAATATTACACAGACCTATGCAAATTGAGTAACTACAATATCCAGAAAAGAAATGTGAAAGATTAAATCCAGTACTACTACCTACAGTATCTCTGCAAATAAACCTTTAACTGCTTCATTCTCTCCTCATATATTAACTTTCTCCCAAATACAGTGCTCTCAAAGAATAAAGTGCATACAAAACCTAGTCACTAGGAACAAACAGCCAAAAGAGCTAGAAATATTCAGATTAGAGTTTTTAACTTTGAAGTCACTTAACTTTCTTGAACCAATCATAAGATTTCTGTATACTGTTGGTGGGAAATTTTTGAATCATAAGGTTGCCAGTAGGTTTAAAAATTAGCAATACACAGTATTATGCCTATCATTTTTTCTCATAATTTATACTTATAACAAAACTAATTATTACATATGCAGGGACACAGCAGTGACATGTTTTTGATGGTTTATCATCCAACTTTATAGTGCTTGCTTATTTCTGTAATGAACAAGCAACACATACCATATCTTTCCAACATTCCGGGTTATTCAATAACAAAAGTCTCCGAAGACAATAACTGGAAATTGTATTTATTACTGCCTTAATTAGGTATAACTGCTATAATAAAATAACTTACACATTTTTTCAATGAGCTTTGGTTTGAGAAACAATGTCAGAAATCAGTCTTAAGATTTGAATCTTGGCAAAACTGGTAGATGTTTGAAACCTGGGGAATAGATTTGCATAACCACAGACACAATCTACCCTTACCTGGAGAAAAGCCTTTTATTATTTTTGGGAAATAAGACTGAACATTGGCTAAGATATGACTCGTCTAAAAGCCACCTGGAAAACTGACCCAAGGAGTGAGGAGAATTAGCGGTACTGGTGACCCGTAAGAACCTTTTCAGTGGGCTGACGAACTGCATATTTTATTCACTTTGAATAAAAAAAAATGTGAAATGCTTCATTGTGTTCTCCCAGTAAAGAATAAAAGATTAGAGTCCTACCCAATCCAGGCACCAAATAGATACTGAGTGACTGGAGGTCACTCCAGGTGTGGAAGTTTAGAGAGTCCTTGGAGTAAATGGCACCATGACTCTGGCCTTGATGCTCTGGATAGGAGGCAGGGACACTCTGATCAACCAGTGGGGAGTTCAGGGTCCCAGGTGGAGGTGGGCTCTTTAATTTTATGGTTTATCTTCCACCGCTCATGCCACTTCCTAAATGGTAATTGCAGCACCTCGAAGTCCTCTCTGTGGGGTCTGGAGGAGGAGGCTTTGGGGAGCATGTGTCTTCTCATTCTGTTCTTGAATGTGTTTGGACACTTTCTTCAGAATCCCCTTGTAATGAGTTTCCATGCATAAGAAGTTAGTATCTGCTGTTAAACAAGCCAGACAGCCTTCAAGATACGGTTGGCCCCCGAGCATCTCTGCGTCTGCATAAAGGCTATTTAAGTTTGAACTGTTTCTTGCAACTGCTGCTTTACCACTCTGGTTCTCCAGCTCTGTGGGGAACTGGCAGTGGGTGCCACTGCTGTAGCTGAATGCCACTGCTGTACCTTCCTGGACGCACCTACCGCAGCCTCAGGGTGCGGACAGGACCAGCAGCCCTTCGCCATTGCTATTGCAGAGGGCCTTCTGCTACCCGCCTGCCCAGGGCCGGCGCCCCAGTTTGGCCTGGGAAGCACCAGCCCGCCTCTTCTGCCCTCCAGCTGCTGTCTTTTCCTTTCATTTTTTTAAATTAAAAGTATTGTACATTCACCCGAGGTAAATTTTCCCATCTTAACTATTTTAAAGTGTCCAGTTCAGTGGTGTTAATTACATTCCCATCACTGTGTGGCCATCACCTCCATCCACCTGGGTGCGTGGTGAGTGGCATTTCCCTCTTTTTCCTTTTTTCTTTGTTTTTAAGAGAGGGGTGTAGATGAAGAGAGAATCGATTTTATTTTTTATCTGGCCTTTGTTTCTCTGACACTTAGTTGTGTGTGTGGTGCTGGGGTTTCAACCCAGGGCCCCGTGCATGCCAGGCAAACGCTTTATCTGCTGAGCCACTGCTCGGGCCTTGGCTTTTCTTTTGGAATGAGTGGGTAGGATAGAAAATTGCAGTGTGGTGTGAGGCAGTGTGGCAGCGTCGGCAGGCCTGACTTTTGGGAGTCTGTGTTTTCATAGGAAATATCTGTGAAGCGTTAACTTTTATATTTAAAAATCATAACGTGTGCCACCCTCAGTGCACTTGCTGCTGGGGTCTTGTCTGTGGGCCTTTGGGGTGGGCTCTGCTGTTTGTGCCGGGGAATTTTTGCGAGTGCCACTTGAATTTCCAGGCAAGGAAAATTCTGGAGAGAGGTGAGAGTGCTCCATGGAGGAGCTGGCATGTGAAGCAGGAGTCCTTAAGTCATATGGGGGAGAAGTTGGCCCAGGAACTCTCCTCCACTGCTGGTGGGAACGCTGTATGGTGCAGCTGCTTGGGAAGAGAGCTCAGCAGTTGTGTACAAAACTAAGCTTGTGGTGGCTCAGCAGTTATAGCGCTTGCCTGGCGGGCATGAGGACGTGGGTTCGAACCCCAGCACCATGTGCACAGTGAAGTGTCGGAGCGAAGCCACATGAAAAACTAAACAAAATTGATTCTCTCTCTGTCCCTCTCTTTAGGGGGAAAAAAAAGCTTCCTCTTACATGACACAGCACGTTCGCACATTCCTGGGCATTTACCTGAGTGAATTTAAGACTCACGTCCTCGTAAAACCCTGCACACAGATGTTTATAGCAGCTTTATTTTTAATGGCCAGGCCAGGAAGCAATCAAGATGTCATTTAGTTGGTGAATGAATTGTAGAGATCTAGATAGTGAATATTAGTCTATGATTAAAAAGAACTAAAACTGGGACTGGAGCTGTGGGCTTAGTGGTCTAGCGCTTGCCTGGTATGCGCAAGGACTGTTTTGAACCCTAGCACCACCTACATAGCTAAGTAGAAGAAAAACAAAAAATCCAGAAGAAAAAAAAATTGTCTCTCCCTCTAAGTAAGTAGAACTTATCAAGCAAAAAGAAATGGAGGAATGTTCCATGTGTATTACTAAGGGAGAGAAGCCAGTCTGAAAAGGCTGCATCCTATATGATTCCAACTTTGACATTCTGGAAAAGGCTCTGGGGACAGTGAAAAGGTCAGAGGAATTTAGGGCAATGAAAAGAATTCCGTATGACTGTGTCAGTGGGTTGTGTCATACATTTGTCTAGACCCTGGAATGGACAGCTACCAGGAGTGGATCCTGACATCAGCGGTGGACCTTGGGTGCCTCTGATGTGTCAGTATGGGGTTCATCAGTTGTAACAAATGCACCACTCTGGGGAGGTTGATCGTGGAGGTGGCTGTGCCCACACTGGTGGGTGTGGCACCTGGGAACTATATTTTCCACTGCTTTGAAAAGTGAAGAGTGTTAAAATTAAACCAAAAAACAAAAGAAGGGGGCCAACTGGGTGGGGAGGAGGAAGATGTGTCAAGATTTGTCCAGGGGCTCAGGTGGCAACCAGCCTGGCTATGGGGAAGGGTTCTTGAGTCTGGACAAGCAGGTTGGGGCCACTGCAAATATGCAGTTGCCTGCACCGATCGCGTGGACACGAGGCACGGGTCTGCAAGCTGCGTGAGACGGCACATCTCCTGGGTTAACTTAAAAGCACAAATGTTTATTTCCTGTGGTCTGATAAAGTTTGAGCAATGTTCAGCCTGCAGCAGGGATCTTTTTAAAGAAACAATGTGAATCCCATGTTCACAAGCACATGGTGCAGCTTTTGGAGTGGCTCTTCAACACAAACAGTACATTCTTTCCTGCTCCTCTTGGCCACAAATCCTAATGCGTGGTATCAGATGCTTGCTTTGCTAAGCAGTGTGATCCTTGTCTGGAGCAGGCCTCGCTCAGCCAGGAAGCAAGAGCTCTGCCGTCCCTTGTAGAGGGTGAGGTTTAATCACTTGGAAGATTTTTAGAGTCAACTTCACATGCTCATGGGTTCAGAAAGGATCTTGTTGACAATGTAGTCCTTTACTTGGTGGGTGGCCCTTGGGCACACTAATTGTGTAAGTCATCACTTGCTAGTTGTAAGATCTTGTGCTGACAGTTACAAGGATCGGTGTTTTCATCCTGTGCTCCCTAACCATGTGGTGTGGGCAGCACAAACAGCACTGTAAATGTAATTCCTCTTTTTAGTCTTTTTTTTTTTTTTTTTTTGTACTGGGGAATGAACCCAGAGGTGCTTAACCACTGAGCCACATCCCCAGCCCTTTTTATTTTGAGACAAGGTCTTGCTAAGTTGTTTAACACCTCGATAAGTTGCTGAGGCTGGCTTTGAACTTGTGATCCTCCTGCTTCAGCCTCACGTGCTAGTGGAATTACAGGTGTGTGTCACCGTGTCCAGCTCTCATTTTTCTGTTCAGTGTGTCTTTTTAATTTTTTTTAAATGAAGAGGAGGAAATGGATATTTCCGCATTCACAGTACTTGTAGGCTCTGGTGTCTCGTGTGGGAACAGTGATGTAAAGAGTTGATGGGAAGAGGCTGTGAGGAGGTGAGCAGCGTGCAGTAAGTAGCCTTTGGGGACAAGACAGCCTGCCAGGGACCACCCAGGGAAGACCTAGAAGCCTGTGCTGGGACTTCTCTCCCTGTTGTTCTTTTGCTTTGTATTTTCTGTTTCCCGGCTGTCATGAGATGAGCAGCTCTCTCTATCACAGGCCCAAAGCAATAGGGCCAGGCGACCATGGCCTGAAACCTCAGAATGGCTTGGAGGGTCCCTCGTGGGGCCCAGGACAGAGGGAACACAGGGAAGTGACAAGGCCCACACAGCCAAGCTGCTTGTTGAAACATAAAAAGAGGGCAGCGGGTGAAGGAAAAGGGGACACAGGTCTCCAGTAAGTTCCAGGAGTGGAGCAACACACCGAGTGAGGGAAGATGACAGCTTTATCAGTGCCATGTGTTTCGTTTTGATTTGGCTGTGGACCCTCTCCTGGTAAGCCAGGGTGGGGACTTGTGCTGATAGTAGGTGAGCACACTGCTCTGTGCATCCATTCTGGTCACGCCTGTGCCAGGGAACGTAGAACGACTGGACTTGGAGACCAGGACCAGTTGAGGGAGCCAGGCCATTGGGGACTTTATAAGAGGGTGGCTCCGGCGAACCTGGAGGTTTTTTCCCTTGCCTTTTTGCCTCTTGCCTGAGCTAATTGCTGGGGTGCTGGAGGAGAAGCGATGTTGGGGACCGGCCGCTCCAGCCCTGCGCTCCTGACGCGCAGTCACTTACAGACTGGAGAATTCACATCTGCTTCTGTTTGCTTCATTTCATTGTCTCCTGAAACCCATTTGCAGATTCCAGGCTAAGAGCCAGTGCCCTTGGGAAACCTTAATTATAGATTCATTTCAGCAGCTCACCATTGTTCTGTTTGATACCATAAACTAGTAGGTGGGGTTTGGAGTTTATATTGAACCTCGCATTTGCAGAGGGTGTGTTCATTTATTAGACGGATCTGAGTGTATTCTGTTTCTGTATGCCCACCATGCTCTGAGTATGAGCAGTTCAGTAACAGCACATAAAATCCTGTCCTAGAGGCGCATACATGCTTTAGGGGAAAACATCTTGAAAAAAAAAAAATAAAATAGCCTTTGACATGGTGACAGGTGCTAGGTGGAAAATTGAAGACAGTATCATGAGAGGGTCAGTGTGGTGGTTCTTGGTGTATACCTTGAAGGTCGAAAGCATGAAGTTCACAGACGGCTATCATACGGGACATTACAGAGACAAAGAAGGGGTGAGCCTGGGGATTTTTAAAGTCTGAGCAGTGGGAAAGATGTGATTGCTTTTTGTCAAGAGGGGGAAGACCAAAATTATGTCCATTTCTGAAAATTACTTTATATAGTAAAGATGTTGAAGCCTTAATAAACTGATATAATACTCTTTGGAAAATCCTGTTTGCAGTACTATGCAGAAAGTAAAGCGTAATTCTGTTTGTAAAATCCCATTGCAGCCAACATTCACACTAGGGTTTTACCCACACCTGGAAGCAAACTGAACCTTTCTTAAACTATATTTATATGGAGTCTGGTCTTTGAAGTTGTGAATTGGAAACTTCCAAAAGCACTGTTTCTTCATTGGGCCATTTCAAGGGCAGAGAAAGGCTGTAGTGGGCTGTGTGTTGGCCTTCCTGTCTGGGCAGGTATGGAGGGCAAGGAACACATCGCGGGTGGATGCTTAGAAGCACAGGAAGTGGGAGAATAAGGAAGCTGAGTGGGGATTGAAAGACCTCCTGTCGCATGAGCATTTAAGGAGACAAGATTAGGTGTCAGGGTCCAGGCTGTGCTGGCTTCCATTACCAAGAGGCCCAAGGTTAGGCATCAGGGTCCAGCCTTGCTGGCTTCCATTACCATGAGGCCCAAGGTTAGGCATCAGGGTCCAGCCTTGCTGGCTTCCGTTACCATAGCGCACTGTTTTGGCTCACCATTGTGGAGGTTTCTTTCCATGGTTGAGTGGCCCCATTGCTTGGGTTCTCTACTGGGGCAGCACAGCTTGGCAGCGGCACATGGCAGAGGCCTGTTCACTTCATGGCCAGGTGAGGAAGAGAGGAAGATGAAGGAGCCCTGGTCCCAGTGTCCCTTACCGAGGGCATGCCCCCTGGGCCCAACTCTTAAAGGTTCTAGCCACCCCCTCGCCCCTCTTGTACCACAGGCTGTGGCCCAAGCCTTTTACACGTGGGTTTAGGAGACATTGAGATCCAGACTGTAGCAGGAGTGCTGCGTGAGCCAGTTGGATATTGTTCAAAGAAACGTGCACGATGGCTGTTTTCAATTCTTGGCACCAGAACTTTTCTCGTTGTCAGTTCCAAATAGAAAAAAACAAGCGTTAAGGCGGTCTAGTTCGTGTCCTCCTGCGCATCAGGAATTCCTCATCTGTGCGATGTGTAGCCTTAGGAAACTCGAGAACGCTCTGAGTGGGCTGCAGGGGTCCTGGCTTCTCTGGGCCCTCCACCCTCTCTGCTGTCTGAACCGGTACCTGCGCCCTGGCTTTGCCCTGGCTTTGACGGTCACCTTCTGGGGTCTGAGTGCACAGATGCTGTCTCACTTTTCATGGATGCTGTGTTTCTAGGGGTAATATTAGTAATAAGAGGGCAGAGAAAATGTTTCTTCTTAAATCTGTTCTTTTCGTGTGTTTACTTCCAGTGAAGTTGGGTTTTTTTTTTCTTTTGTAGAATATAATTTTGGGGTCATGTAAGTGAATAACCACTTAAAAGGGTTTATTAGACTTGGCTTCTGAGAGGAATATAGAATATTGAACTTGTTCGTTGCAAAAAGAGCAAGCTTGATTGAATAAATAGCGGGTAATAAAGTGATACTTTAGTTCCAGCCTGGCCAATTGTTACAAATAAGTCAGGAAGGAGACAGAAGGAGATTGAAAGGGCTGAAGGGAGGTCTGGGAGGGAAGGAGAAGGCGGGGAACTTACGTTTGCTTTCATTTTCTCTGTCTGTACATCTGGGAACGTGAAGTTCATGGGAATGGAGTACGTGGGTCAAGTCACAGGGATGGGATGAGGACTGTCTTCCAGGACATTGGACTCCTGATCTGGTGTTCTTCCCTTTGGACCACGTCGAGGAAATGTCATTTAGAACTTCTTAAATTCTTAGGGAAAAAAAAATCCACCATCAACAGAACTTCACTGCAGCACCCCCGGCCCGCGTAAGTTCCTGTGTAATGGACCCCTGCTGCGGGCTCTGCTACTGGGGTGCAGAGTGTCTCCTCTGGGCCTCTGTTTCTCCTGAGCTTTGGCTTCCTGTGTGTTACGTTGAGTCCCAGTTGGGTTGCACTCTGGATCACTGCTCAGGAGAACCTAGCCGTCCGTCTCGTTGAAGATTTCGTTCACTCAGCAGCTGTTTTTGCTGTGTGTCTACCCCAGACGAGGCTCTGTTTGGTAATGGGGGTTCCAGGTAGTTTGGGAACAGTCGCTGCCTGGAAGGAGTTGTTCCTGTGGGGGCAGGTCTGAGAGGATCGATGCCCCTGTGTGGAAGGAGAGGAGAAGGGAACTCTGGGAAGGAGGACTGTTGGGTCAGCACTGGAGGAGGGCACTTTTTTGGCAGTGGTCTGGAGTTATACCCAAATCCCCTCAGGGGTTAATTGGAATAAAGTCATGTGGGACTCCATGTACAGTCATTCATTGCTTGGTAAGGGGGACAGTCTGAGAAATCATGACTAGGCAGTTTTGTCATTCTGCAAACATAACAGCTATGATGTCACCTTCCCATCTAGGCCTGACCCCCATCACACATGCAGTCTTTATCGACTGGAATGTCATTATGTGGCGCCCCACTGTAAGTAATTCCTCAAACAGATGGTCAGAGGTAGTTTAGTCTTCTGTCACAGTAGGCTTGCTGACAAGTGGAAATCAAGCCATATGTCTCAGCCTGGTGTTTTCAGATTGGGGCAGTGGGAGGGTCTGGCGGGGGACGTGGTTCAAGTACTGGATGATTTGTGGCATCTGCTTTTAGAATCTTTGAGTTTGTGTTCATTTTTCAGATACTTGAATTCAACAGTGGTACCCTTTCTCTTAATGTAATGCAGTTAACTGTTCAGTCTCTGGAACAGTTATCAATCTCACCTTCTTTACTTTTTTTTTTTTTTTTTTTTTTTTTTTTGGTGCTAGGAATGAGACCCAGGTCCTCATGCATGCTAAGCATGTGCCGTACCACCTAGTTGCACTTGTAGCCTCCTTCCTTAACTTTTCAGCTTCTCCAAGCCCGTTTTGTACCGATTGAGAAAGCGCTTTAGTTTGAAAACACACAGGTGAATTCATTCCCAAACTTAGAAATACTTATTGGAAAATCCTGGGTGATGTTCTGTTGGCAGTGTTGTGGGTCAGATTAGCAATGCATAGAGAGACCACAAGAGACCAGAGTAGAAAAGAAAAAGTTCATTTTGGGTAAAGAGAAGAAACAGGCTGGCGCACCAGGGCTGCCGCTCCAAAGCAGAGTTCAGGGAGAGCAGCAGCCGCGAGTGACTCAAGCAGGCTGTTTTTAAAAGAAAATTTTGGCAGCCTTACAGCCTTATAAACAGGCTTACAAAAGGGGTCCTTCTCCAAGGAATGCAGACAACAAGTTTTAGTTTATCTGTTACAAATTGCACCTGGCGGGCTCGCAGGGCAGGCTAGGCGGGGAACTGAACTACCCATATCAAACTGGCAGCTCCAAAGGGCTGCCTTATAGAGATAGTCACAATGATCTTGACTCTTTCTGTCCATTTACCACAGCACAATTCAAGGATTTTATTTTCATCCATTTTGGCATGCTCGGTTTTAATTA
>PVKS010041186.1:0-16171 GCA_004027875.1 Aplodontia rufa
TACTTGAAATCATTCCCACCTATTCCTCACATTGTGCTGTGTTTGAGGGTTCCTTGGATGATTATGGAGCCTTTGCATTCCCATTTGCTTTTGCTTAATTGTTTTTCTTTGTGTTGCAGCCCCTGTAACCAATGGCCTCATGCATGCTAGGCAACATCAGTGGCTCCCAGACTGAGCTACATCCCTAGCCTCCCTTACAGATTTCAAAAATCCGCTTCTCAATTAAAAATGATACCCAATGAATGGGTAGGAATGAAAATGAGAGAACTGACATTTAATTCATGAATCTTTGGACTTCTGAACAATGTATATTTTCATTGACACAAGTCTTAGTTATATTTCAGCAATATTTTGTTATGGTTTTGCATCTTGATCATTATCCATATTATCACATTTATGAGCATTTTTGATGCTTTGATAAAACTTTACGTAGTTTCTGTATTTTGTAAAATATATCTTTACAAAATTATTTTATAGCTTTGTGAAATTACTGTTCAAAATGTATATTACTGTAGTAACTTTCAATGTTTATTTGGTAGAGTGTGACTTATCAATAGACATTTTTTATGTGTTCTGCTCAGATAAGGGTCATTGGTACATTTATAAAATGTGTAATGCTTACATGAGATAAGTGGCAGATCATTCCTGAGCATAAAGTATTCAAAATTGTGTTCTCTCTTCTTTTCTACCTGAAACAGATTCCACTGCCTTGTTGAAAATATGAGAAGCATTATTGGCATACAAAATTCAAAGTGATCTTAAAGAAAGTCACTGTGAACTACAAAAAGAAAAGAATAAACAAATGAGCAATAATATTAATGACTTACTAAAGGAGCTCTCAGATGCAAAAGAAATGAACACAAAGTAAGAATATGGAAAAGTATAAATGGAAAGAGAATTCTTCAAAATCAGGTATAATATGATATCCTATTTTATTTTATTTCATGTTTTGTAGTGAGTATTGTATATAGAAACACTAAAACAGTGAGAGATATCCTCAAAATTTTATCTTTTTTTAAATTTTGAGACAGGATCTTTCTAAGTTGCTTAGGTCCTTGGTAAATTGCTGAGTCTGGTCTTGAACAAGTGATCCTCACTGAGCTTGAGATTCTCCTGTCTCAACCTCCCAAGTTACTATGGTTACAAACATGTAATACCACCTCTAACATGAAATCCTCCTTTAAAAAACTATTGAAGTATTTTTTTACACTGTGGATGATTTAGGGAACTTTTGGAATTAATGACTTTAATTCTTGGATTTAGTATGGGGAAATCTTAGTAGGGGAGTTTCTGATGTTAAAAATAGCAGAACTAGAAGTTCACTATGAATACTTTAAAAATGAAATGGAGGTTCTTTCAAATCATAATATTGATCATTATAAGGCAGGCTGTACCACCTTAATGAATTGTTTAAAACAGAATTTTGGTTACCTTTATAGTACATTTATGGTTATAAGAAAATGCTATTTTTTGAAGATATATACTTTTTTAAAGAGAGAAGGACAGGGAGTTGGAGTGGTGGCTCAGCAGTTATGACACTTACAGTTATGATACCCATGTGTGAGGATGTGGGTTCAAACCCCAGCACCACATACACAAAGAAAGAATCCGAGCAATGAATTCACATGAAAAACTAAATAAAAATTGTTTCTTTCTGTCTCTCTCCTCTCTCTCACTGTCCCTCAATCTTTAAAAAGAGAGAGAAGGACAATGAGAGAGAGAGAAAGAGAGAGAATCAATTTTTATTTAGTTTTTCACAAGGCTTTTATTGTTCTGACACTCAGCTGTGTATGTGGGAGCTGGAGTTTGAACCCGTGTACTTGCACATGTGGCCATAATTGCTGACCTCTGCTCCAGCCCAGAAATGCTATTTTTATATAGTATTTTGAATCTATTTAGTTGTATCTAGCTTGAAATTATTCTAGGAAGATTTTTTCATGAATATATGGGAAATATTAAAAAGGTCATTTTCAACATTTATAAATTGATCTCAGGAAAGTTTATATTAATGCCCCACAGCTCCAATAAAATATGAAATGCTTAGTTATCATAATGGGGAGAATTTTGAAAATAATTATGTTGTTTTGTGGATGTGTGTGTGTGTGTGTCTGTGTGTGTGTGTAGGTAGGATTTTATGTGTTGTGATGGTGAGAATCAATCCCAGGTTTTTTTTACCATTGGATTAGATTACCCATTTCTCATTTGTGGTTATATTTGTAACATGTTTGACATGAAAATTACAATGGAAAGTGAGTAGTGGCTTTTGTGTTCAAAATTCATCTCATATATAGAAACACAGTTCAAATTTCTATAAAAATGCACATAATATTCTTGTTATAGAAAAACTAGAATCTCTGTTGTTCCAAAAGGGACTCAAGGTACATTATTTATACAACACATGTCAAGAAAAAAGTTGCGAGTTCTCTAAAAAGGCAACATAAAGAAAGTGCAATACATGCAAGTGCTCCAACCACTGAGCCACTGCTCTATCTCCTGTTTTTATCATTTTAAAGGAAGCATCAGTATATGAATAGTTTTTAAAAAAGCCTTATCAGAATATGGTTCTATCATGCTGGATACAGTGGTGCACACCTGTAATCTCAGTGATTTGAGAGGCTGAGGCAAGAGGATGGCAAGTGTGAAGGCAGTCTCAGCAACATAATGAGACCCTGCCTCAAAAATGAAAAGGATTAGGCATGTAGCTCACTGGAAAGGACCTCTAGCTTCAATTTCCAGTATAAAATATAGTTTAAAAATTAGTAATTGAATGTTTTTATCACTAAGAAATTATGTTTATGAAATAATAAATGTTAATTATCCTAATTTAATCCCTCCATAATGCACAGCCATAAATTTTTACCCTGTAAATATATAAATCTATTATTTGTGGGAAATAATAGGTTAAAACAAAGAAAAAATTCTGATTTTGTTCTTGCATTCTTGAAATAAACCTACTCTGTTGTTAAGAAAAATGCAAAAACGATCTTCATTTCTTTACCCTACTACTGCATTATAGGGCCTCGTAGGAATTTCTCCTGTGAAAATCAAGTGAGGGTGTTTTTTGGCACTGTTTTATTTTTGGGTAGATGCCTATGATGCTTCATGAGAATAAAACTTTAACTCCATTAAATTACACACGTGTCTGTATATGATAATTAGTAAAATTGAAAAATATTAAAGCTTCTGTATAATATAGACACAATTATGACAGTGTGAAGATATTTTTCAACTCGTATATTGACAAAATAATTTTATAATCATTTTCCATATTTTTCCCAGTTATAAGTAGCAGAAACTTACCAAGTAATGGAATATCATTTGATGGTTAAAATGGAAGTAAATATTGCATTTGAAAGAACGGTGAAGTCAGGAATTAAACACATGTTAAATAGAAAGAAAAAATATTCAAGACTTGAGAAACTTTAGAAGAGTGATAAATCAACATATGAAGCGCCGGACAACAACATGCCTACCTTACTTTAAGAGAAATGTATTTATTTAATGGCAGATCTGCCTTAAAAGAAGAAGAAAACAGAAAACATGCTGACCATTCTTATGAAAAGGTTTTGGAAGAGTTAAGACAAAATCAATCAGAACATGACAAAGAAGTTAAAATGACACAAAAACTTGAGAATTTTCTTGCAAGAGTAAATACAGAATTACGGACTGTGCAAAATTCCTTAACTGCAGTGAGTTAGTCTTTGGTGTATTTTTATATTTCAAGTTTATTTCATCAGTGTTATTGGTAGTATCACTTTGATTTTGCATATCTAGTTATATGTCTCTTAAAACAAGTATGTGCATCGATATTGCTGTGTCACTGTAATGTTTTTGAGATAATATGGTGTTGGACAGTGTGATCACTGTGCAGACAAGGTATGGGTATACTTACACACACTTCAGACATCTACCCTATACCTGGGGAAAAATGTGTTGGGACTACCCTTACATTTCCAGTCTATCATTGCTGGAAATGCCATTATATGGTATTTGACTATGCCAGTTATGTTTAAACCAACATGTTATCTCACCCTAAATAAATTATGATATTCAGAGCAAAACTTGCTTATTGTAAATATTAGAATCTAAGAGAAGCTCAGCCTAAGAATCTGAATAGGAATGTTTCATCAAGTTGAATTTAGATAGGAATAGAAATGGTAATTTAGACATTATTAACTTAAAATATGAGATAAATAGCATTGAAGGTATAACCAAATCTATTAAACCTTTTGCCAAATAATTTTATTTCACAATGAAGTAGCAGCCTGCATTAAGGAAAATCTTTTGCTGGTTGATAATTTTTGCTGTCCTTGAGTCAAGTAAATGTTGTATAATCCAAATGGAAAAATGTTCCCTGTGCTTTTTTTTAAAGAGAGAGGGACACTGAGAGAAAGAGAAAGAAATAATTAATTTTATTTAGTTTTTCATGTGGCCTTCTTTGCTCTGAGACTTAGCTGTGTACATGGTGCTGGTGTTTGAACTTGTGTCAAGCTAGGAACACGATAACTGCTAAGCCACCTTTCCAGCCTCTCCCTGTGCTTTAATATCCTACATTCATTTTAGAGCTTTTCTTGAAAGTTCTGTTCATAATTAAGTTTTAGATGCTTCCCTGCATGAGTGATATGAAAACCTAATGAAATATATGTCTAGGTTGTAGAGGAAAGAAATGAAGATCAGAGGCAGCTCTTTCAAGAACAGGATGAAAGGAGCATTGTCCATGAGGTTCTAGAACATCAACTTTGGTATGAAAAGGAGGCGAGTATGACAATAGAGAAAATGAATTCTCAGGTATGTTTCCTATTCATGTTTAAATATTTTGAAGCATGTATTTGCATAAATATATATTTTGATTTTCAGGATACATATCATGGAATTATGGAAGAGAAGAAAAACTATTTGCACCAGGGATTGAACCCAGTTATGCTTAACCACTGAGCCATCTTCATCTCTTATATAATTTTTAAATTTTGAGACAGGTATTGCTAAGTTGCTTGGGACCTCACTAAGTTGCAGAGGCTGGCACTGAACTCATAATCCTCCTGTCTCAGCATCCTGAGTTGCTGGAATGATAAACATGCACCACAATGCCCTGCAGCAGAGAAAAATTTTAATGTTGTATATGAATTCATTGTATATTTTAATGTACACTTAAATTGTGTGTCTGTGTTTATATTTGAGGAGTGGTGATGACACATTTTTTCCTTTGAATCAAGTACATAGTGTGTTCAGTTCAACTTCACTTGTCAGCAGCCATTAAGTAGTGACATTCAAAATGTCTTCATCAAAAGAAATTATTTTCTAAATATTCTATAAGAAGGGATGATTTTTCTAAGATCTCTAAATCTGTGATCCTAACAGGTGATGTTGTAGTAAAACTTGATCTTCATTAGTTTCTACATGCACGGAGTATCTTTTTCCACCTCTCCCTTTTCTGTCTGTCTTTACATGTTACATTGTGATCTGTCCTGTGATAGACAGATTTCTGGTGTTGTCTGTTCTTCCCAGATCCCTCTTAACAATGATCGTTCAGGAGAAATCAAGCCTTAGTTGTTCCATGTGGACGTAAGGGCTACATTAGTGAGGAAACTTCTCCATCTGCCACAGGAAAGGCCTCTGCCCTTGTGTGCTACCTGGAGAGATGTTGCTGGAGTACCACCTCTTCCTTAATGTACTTGAATCACTCCCCACCCTGGTCACATGGAAGGTCTTCTCTAAAGCTTCCTAGACATACAGATGTTGATCTGATAAATTAGAAGTGGCACCAGGTTGAGTGTGGTGACTCAACCCAAGTGTTACTACTGTATATGAGGTTGGATTTTCAGGGATCAAATTCTAGAAAAACAGGGCTCTCTCAGTTCTCTGGAAGTCAGACTTTGCAAGTTTTGCCCTGCCATAATCTGGTCCCTGGAAGTGAGATGGCATTTCACAGTGAATCTCTTTGGTTATAAATGACCTTAAGTTTTCCCCAGATGGCTGTGTCCTTGAAAAGCCCTGGTTAATACTCTGCAAGGTGGTCAAGACTCAAAAATGAAACATGAAACTCAAATGACCAGAAGAGAACATACGGGAAACACTTCAAGACAGTGGTCTAGGCATTGCTTTTCTAGACATGGTTTCAAAATTATGAGAAGTGAAACTGAAAGGTGTCAAATGGCTTTGCATGAAATTAAAAGCTTCACAGAAAAGGAAACAACCCAGGAGACACCCTGCAGGATTGGAGACAGCACTAGTTATATGTTCATACACAGGATGAACTTTACACATTCCACAGAAGGATACTGAAAAACACATGGAAAAATGATCTGAATAGAGTCTCCTCGAAAGAGTCAGTTCAATGGTATATAGTTTGAATGAAATTCTTGTGAGTCAATCCAGGAAGGCTGGGGTGAAATGGTTGAGTAAGGAGAAGCTTAACTCAAACAGTGAGTAAATCCCCAGATGGGGTTAAATGGTAACTTAAGGCTGGTAGGTTGTGACAGGAAGAGGTAGATTTTGGAAGTGTTCCATGGGGGTATATGTTTTAGGTGGCTTGGAGATTCACTCTCTGCTATCTGGATCCATGCCTTCTGCCATGCTGCTCTGATTCAAATTGAGGACCATAGAATGAAGCCAGTATCTACAGACTGGGATTTCTGAAACCATGAGCCCCTAATGAACTATTTCCTCCTAAAATTGTTCTTGTCATGCCTGGTATCACAGCAGTGAAAATCTGACTAATTCAATGGCCAACAAATAAGTGAAAAAATATTCAGTATCGTTAATAATCAGGATGACTGTGGCCTATAATACCAGCTACTCAGGAATTTGAGGGTGTCAAGTTCCAAGCCAGAATCAGTAAATTGGCAGACCCTGTCTCAACAATAATATTTGAAGCGGGATGGAGATATGGATCAGGGCTACAGTCTTTGCCTAACTTTCTGCTAAAGATGAGATGAGATTCCATCCCACCCCAGTTTGGAGGGTTGCTGTAAGAAATTTCTGAAGAGTCCCTGACATAAGGATGAGCATACATCCTAGGTGACAATGTAGTTAGGACACCATCATGGAACAGTGTGGGGAGGCTCCTTGGGAAACTAAAGTATGACATGTCCAGGAATATGTCCAGGGAAAATCAGCATAGCAAAGGGCAGCCTTACTTATCATAAGGCTGTTCACAACTGCTAAGGTGTGGATAAATCCATCTGCTCATCAATGGTTCATGGAGGAGTGTTTAGCCACAAAGAGGAATCAGCCCTTCCACTTGCAGCAAATGGATAGAACTGGAGCACATCAAGTTAAAGTGGAATAAGTCAGACGGAAACACAAATACTACTTGGTCTCTATTCTGTGTTGAATACAAGAATGGTGGATCTAGATGCCAAATAGTAGTTATTGCATACTGGAAGTGTGTGCCTGCAGGTGGAAATAAATGCTGTGTTTGACCACAGCAGGCTTCATGAACTAGTGGAAATACCATGCTGAACACAATTTAAGAATTGTTAACTTAGTACAACTGTTAAAATTCTCTGGAGGCTTCAGTGCATAAGGAATCACTGTGTCTGTTTTGATGAGAGGATTTGAGAATGTCTACAAGGTCCATTGGGCCTTGATTTACCCCTGACCACCTCTTCAGGGGTAGTTCATGTATAGTACCTTGTGTTGGGGTCACTGTCCCAACACTGTTGTGTTTCTGTCCCAGAAACCTCATGTACTCAGATTCTGTGCCTCCTGCTCTCCCAGCACAAAGCCCTCTCTCCATCAAGCTGTCTCCAAACTACACTTCAACGCTCACTTCAGAAGGATACTTCAAAGAAGTCTTCCCTGTACACCTTCTGCACTGCTCTACAGTACGTGATATATCAGGTGTCCCTTCAATCCCATATTTCACCCTAATTTTTCTTTTAAGTTTCTATAAGTCTACGTATCAGTATTATTAGTTTGGTGCCAAGATTTATGGACCTTTTGTCACCCAAGGGTTCACTTGTGGAGAGCTGGGTGTCCAGCGTGGTCATGTTCAATGGTGGTGTGGTCTTTAACAGGCAGGTCCTGAGGGGAAGTCCACCCATCAAGACACTGGCAGTCCAAGGAATAAAGTAGCGCCCTGGCACCTAGAGCCCTGGCCACTTCTCTTAAAAGGACTGTTGTACAAGATCAAGCATGGCCCCTTCCATGCTGACACCCTGTCACCATATGGTCTCTCACACATCCTTCTGTTCTGAGGCCAACCTCCTGGATTTGAACAGCCAAGAGGACCCTCACCAGAGATTAAACTATGAGGCCTCCTGTATTTGGACTTTCAGCCTCCAGAAATGTGACCTAAAGTAACCTCATTCATTGATAAATTTCTGAGACTCATGCATTTTTTATGGATAAGAACAGACTCATATTCAGGTTACATATTGTACTGTAGAGTGGGTATATATTATCACTGGGGCAAAATCATTAAAAAATTAATTAACTCTTCATATTACTTCTTATATCTGCATACCAGTCAACAGTTACCTCATAATATAATTTTTAAACACTCAAAAGGTGGAGAGAGGCCATCTCAACAGGTATGCAACTTTGTCAGTTATGGCATGAGCCTTGGAATCCTGACATCATAATGCTAGTGACCCTGACTACTGTAGAAACCCAGACTTCAGAGCTCAGTCTATAGTGGTCTGCCAAGTGCTATAGATTTGGCTTCTTTTCAGAACTCAAAAGTGAAAAAGACAGATGCTAACAGCCATCAAGAATCTCTCCACTTGAGGGGCAACTGTGAAAGGTAGTCCCTAGCACCCTGTTGGATCATCCAAACAGACTGTTGATCCTAGAAATGGTCTATTTTTTTGGCTACATAGACAATCTGATTCTCTACTTAAGCCTAGATTTCCCACACAGCTGCTGGTGTTCACAGTGCCAGTGCCTGGCATGGCCAAGCTGTCAAGTGTTGGTTGGGTGTTCCTGGGGACACTGTAGGGGTTTGTGTGCCCTACTTAGGAGATTTTGTGTTCTACTGGGTTCAGTGTCTTTCTCATCATGATGACAGTTCTGCTAAAGTATGGCTGTCCCATGTGTGAGCAATGCCTTCTACATAGAAATTTTGGATGTTACCAGAGTTAACTGGTATTTTCTTCTTTTCGCTCTCTCCCTTTTACTTTCTTCCTTGTTTGTCTCTTTCTTATTTTACCCTCTATTATTGTACCAGAATTTGAAACTCGGGAAGTGTAACCACCAAGCCACAAGCCACATCCCTCCCCTTCTCTTTTTATTTAATGATTTTTTTTGTTTGTTTGCTTTTATGTCAGGCATCTCTTAGTTGCTCAGGGTCTTGTTATGTTGCTGAGGCTGGCTTTGAATTTGTAATCCTGTTGCCTCAGCCTCTGGTGTTGCTGGGGTTACTGGCAGTTTTCACAATGCCTGGCTCCTTCAGTCTTGCTTAGAAGGTCATTTTCAGAATCTGGGTGTTGATTCAGATGAGATGAGAATAAACTTTCCAGAATACTCATTTATCTAAATGTTATGGGGATGTGGAGACAAATTGTATGTACTTCCCAATACTTCTTGCATCTTGTATCACCATCTGGGGAATCAGCAGGCTTTTGATTCTTCTTTTTAAGTATCTAATGAACACTATCATATATATGTGAGTCTCCCCAAAGTATATCGTAAGAAGAAAAAATATTCATTAGAGAATAAGAAGTACACTTTGCAAGTATATGACATCAGAAATGAGGGAAATAAAAGCTTATTTTCCCTTCAGAAATGCAGTGCAAATCTTTGCCCAGTATTAAGTTCTTATGGGGAATGTACAATTTCAGGGTTCCTGTGGCATCTTAACAATTACCTCAACATGTATGAATTTTTAAATGATCATGGGGAACCTTGCCTAGGTTCCTGGGGAATATAGGAAAGGGGGCAGGGAAGGAGGAAGGGAATAGAAAGGACATCAAGGAGACCAGAGAGAGGTAGTATGGGGGAATCTAATCAGAGGGGAACCTCCAACCTCCAGAAGAAGCCCAGTTAACTTAGGGCTTAAGTAGTGTGAAACATGGAACCATGGGGAACACAAAAGGGGGAAACCAAGAGCTGGCACCAGTCTTGACTTATTCTGTCACTACACGTTTGTTTTTGATTGTTTGATGATGAATCCCTCCTAATTGTAAGACAATGTTTATCGAATAAAAATTTTTTAAAAATGCAAACACCATTCTCCAATCTCATTCCCCACTGCAAAATAGCTTTCTGATTCCTAGAGGTCATGCAATTGTGTCAATCACTAACTTTAAGGCCAAGAGCATCTGTATTATTTGCACAATCTTCTGCAACATGCCATGTTTGTGTTGTATCTTTGGGATTTGTTCTGCCTACTACAGTCTTCCTCCAAGTCCCCTACCATCATTCCATCAAAATGATTGTTGTGCTTTCCAAGTGACCTCCATGGTGAGAAGCAGCATGGTCACCTTTAGACATCACCTGCATTTGGCCTGGCTGGAACAATAGCCATGGTGATATTCCCCTGGTGATTCTCTCCCCTTGCCCTTTTACTCTCCTCTGAGGCTTTGTGCTATGCTTGCTGCTGCTTTTTTGTCCCCATCTGTGACAGTTAGCATATCCAGGGCTCTCTTCATTTTCTTCTCCATCCCAGTTCCTATGGGCCCTAATCTCTTCTGTTAGCTTGTAGAACTCTAACACAATGATCGCTGGAGCTATAGTCCACTGTTTGGTGATTTAAGGGTACAATAGCATGTGTTACGCTTGAAATGTGGCAACAAACCCTGTCCCATATTTGACCACTGATTGTTCTATGGTATTTTCTAGGCAGCAGGGACAGCCTGTTCCTGGACATGGAAGCCAACATGGGAAAAACCATGTCAATGGAGTACAACAGTGAGAGCTGTTGTTGATCAACCCCCCTGTGAAACTCTGGAGAGGATGGAGAAGAAAACAGCAGCACCTCTTTCTGTTCAGGCAAAGGCTGATCTTGTGTAACACGTCTTAAGTATACACCATGCATTACAAGCATACCAAAATACACACTCACTGACCTTGCTGTGAGCATATGTAGAAGGCATATTCTTTTGATTCATCAAATTTCTGGGTCCTCCATTTGTTCACCAAGAATTCATGAAGGTCCTTGCTCCATGCTGCACCTTGTTCACAGAATGCCACTGTGAAATGTGTTAGACAGCGACCCTCTTTACTGGAGCACAGTCAGATGATAGGAACAAGATGATTAAAACTAGGTTTTCAAGCATTTTGGAATGAAGATTTTGGAGTCAGGATATTTGGATTAGTTATGCTTATCTTGTACATTGAAAACTTCTTTTCCAAGGATATTGAGTCCTTTATAATGTCTTCATACACATTGGAATGCTACATGTGTAGTTTTTTTCTCAATAGAATTGTAACCCTTGCTTCTTAACATATCAGCTTTTTGGCAATTATGGTATGGATAGTATTAGATGTGATGAAGAGTTTGCAGAAAGCAAAAGCCTGCCCTTAGTTCCGATGTGCCTCAGGACTCACTGTCCCCAGTTGGAAACACTATGGGTTAGAAAGACAATTGCAAATGTTGTTTTAGGTCAGAAGATGAAGGTAACTGTTGACTTTGTGAAACTACACCCATATATTTATGGCATTCAACATCACCCCAACTCCTAAGCATTTCTCTTATTTACAAATGGGGCATCACTGTGGCTTTTCCCATAATATTTAGGCTCCCTACTCCTTCCTCCACCCTTCTCATTTCTTCATTGCCCCCTTCTTTATTCCTTCTGCAACATTTCTATGAAATAGACTCAGTGATTGAAGGTCAAGAATCAAGATGAGTACCCCAGGAAAATTCATGTGCATATAAAGTTATGTTGTAGACTTGAAGAATTTCTAAGATCACATCTGCCTTTGGTGATGCAATGTCTTGAGATTTATCCTCACAACAGGGAACAACAAAATTAAGAGAAAGCCAGATGGCTGGAGGAAAAGAAGAGGCTGTATGTGTGGAGATAGGGGAAGCTTACAGAGGAAGTCAAATTGTGGCTGCCAATTCTGGGATCCTCTGAGTTGAGGTTGGGAGGTAGGTGCCTGGATCAAACTCTGTCACTACAGATTTGATAATTTACTAAACCTTTCTGTATAATGGGCTGGTAGGGACACCTGCTGTAGTTTTCTAGCATCAAACAAGTGCATCCACCAAAAGCACTTGGACGATGGACAGCATGAGGTGGGTGCCCAGCAGGTGCCAGGGCGCTCTCACAGAACTCTCTGGCCCTAGCCATTAGTTGAAGCAAGGGGAAAATAGTCAAAATGACTGCTTCTAAATGATGCATGAAGAAATTCAGACAGAAATTTAAGTGTCTAGGTTCTTAGATGCCTACAGAAGAATAATTTAAGACTCTAAGAAGAAAGCAGTTGTGTTTGTATTTCCATTTCACCTTGTGTTTTAGGTATATATTATTATTTGAATTGTCCAGAATAGTGATTATCTGATAACTGAGTTTTATGAAAAATATATTCAAATACCAACATGCAGTTTTTCAGAAAAAGTAGCATCTGTGGGAAACAACTGAACAAAATTTTAAGAAAGGAAATTTAAAATAACCTGTGCTTCAGAAGTGTTAAATCTTAGAAAAATTAAGGTTGAGATGTATTTTAAATTCATTTAATCCAAGCTTTCATAATTTTATATTGACTTCAGGGAAACATTATATTTTCATCAATCATGTCTTCCTCAATCATTGTGCAGGCCCTCAACCACTTTTTGAGTTAAGGAAGACATGGGGAATGAATGAACTATTGCTTTCCTAGAGTGGCAGTGTGCTTGACATGCAGAATGGGATCCATTATTGGTAGTCAGTGTACAGACTTTGTGAAGGTAGTTGTTGGCTGCCCTCTTGCAGCACACCTATGCCTACCTGAGCCAGGTGTCCAGGCAGTCTCTACCAGGCTGAGTAGAGAGACTAGTGACAGGCACAGAAGCAGATTTTTGACCTGGAGCAGGGGGTCACAGAACTCCTTGCTTCAGAATCCACCTCACAGATCTTCTGATTGTTCTTCAAGGCATAATGAGTTCTTTCAGATAAAAAACAAAATCCCACTGAGCACTGTGTGGGTGAGTGACTGTTTGGACTTGGGGGGAAAGCACAGACTTGCAGTGGGAAGTCCTTGCTCCTGGTTTGGCCCAGAGCCAAGTTTAAGGCCACCTCCCAGTAGGAGACGGGGTAGCCCATAATCTCTGGATCAGAAAAATGTAACTTAAATATTCCATTCCACATTTTCTTAGAAAGGAAAACATTTTAATGTGATTCTACATTAAGCCACAGGCACTTTCATGTCTGTAATGTCACTCTGTGGCCTTGCAATTATGCAAAAGAGTTTTTTTTCTTTCATACAGGTTGTGCAGATTGCTCCATAGCAGGACCACTGGATAAAGTCCTTGGGTTAGATGGGTCTTCAAAAGGCTCCAGTAGCCATGTGGGTGTGGGTGTCAGAGCAAGAGTAGGAGGAAGATTCCAGGCCTGTTCCTGCATTACTAGCTGCCCCTAGCAAGTGTGATTTAAAACTGCAAGAATAGTTTCTCTGCAGCAAATATTACTGAATAGGACAGATATGTTTGAAGAATTCCTGCTAGGATCACCAACACATTCCATGAGGAAGTGGTATGGAAAGATGGAAATGAATTCCTTGCGGGCTGTAATCCAGCCATAGCATCTGTATCACAATGGACAGCAACTCTGCTGTCATGAAGTCCATCTAAAGCCAAGGCTGGGTTCCTGGGTGAATGGTGGACTCTCAACACAGACAGCTGTCTTTTTGATGTCAGAATTCATTGCCTTCAGATGTCATTGCCCCCCTGGACATCTGGAGTCCAAGCTCCTGGACAACAAGCACTCAGCAGCACCCTCCTCCTATGCTCACCTGCCACATGCCAAGAAACATGCTTGCTTTAGGTCATGAGGTCTGCTCAAAGAATCAAACACTGCTTATTTAGACTTGATTCACACTACTGCCTAATGAATGACATGGAGTGGAGACAAGCTGAGAGCTTCTGGTCCTGAGAGTTCTGGGGCCTGTGCTGCAGCTGTGGTCTTGAGGACAGAATGTCCCAGCTTAGTGGTATGAGCATGCCCATCCTTCCCTAGGTCTTTCCCAGGCACATCATCCAAAGCCCTTGGCTCTCACCTTTTCACTTACTGTCCATGTGATAGGTGAAGGGAAGCAGTTCAGACATGGCATACATGTCTCTATTCAGTAAGTTATGAGGAAATTATTCCTCATGCAGGGGTGAATTGTGGAAACCAAGTTTACCTCAGTTTGAGCCTTTGTGCAGCACCACCCAATGAGCAGTGCTTTTGCTTCTGCTGTTCTCTCTCTTCTGCAAGTTGGCTTGAGCTGTTGGAATTGGTACCTTGTCCTTGTACAGGCTGGAGACATGTGGGTATCCACTGTTGTGGTGAAAGAGACCCCAAGAATGCAGAGAGGGTGAATGTGGCATGACTCCTGGTAGAAGCACAAATGTCCCATGCCTTCAGAAAATTTGCCCCTTAGGTTGGAGGTTACCATGTGACTTTGCATTTCACCTCTTTATAGACCCACAAAAAAAGAGAACAAACACTGACACAAAAATTTATGTACAAATATTCACAGTGGAATTATTCATATATCTGAAAATGACCCAAATGTTTGTGAACTAATCAATGGCTAACAATGCAGTATGGTGGGGAGTAGGGAGTGGGGGCTAACAGTCACACAGTTTGCTTTGTGGACAACAAAAATGTTGTGGAAGAAGCTGATGTCAACAGATGATCAAACTCAGTGCAGTCACACTACTGTGCCTTTCGAGAGGTTTTCTTGATGCTCTCTCAGCTGTGCAAACTAGAGCTTAAAGCAGTTTAGTGGCTTGCACCACAAAATTGATATTTGATGTAGTTGATTTCTCCATTTTTTATACTGCAGTTCTTCAGAGAAAAAGGAGCAGTGGAAGTCTCTCCTGGAAAGGCATCTGTCAGTGCACTTGCATTCAATCTTTAGTTGGTACTCAATGGATGAAACTCTCCAGGAGCCTGCATATAATATGACCTCCATCTTTTCACTGGAAATTACTAGATTGTCTTCAAATGTCTTCTGACTGTAATGTATGTCCACTTCTCCTGGAAACCTGATCTACAATTTACAAGCACTTATGTCTAAGGAAGGTCTATTACCACTCTACTCTCTCCTTTCCTTCCACCCTGTAGATTGGAGCCAGCCTTACTGTTGAAGGTCACATTAGATTCCCTAAAAGCAGATGACTCCACCAAGCCAGGTCAAAGAAACTGCAGCTTATACTCTTGGCTCCAAGAAGGTGCTGGTCCTTCCTGTGAGACTGGATCTGCTCCCAGATCACACAAGACATTTCACCTTGTCTTCTAGGACATGTCTTTTTTTCTGAATTATTTTGCATATCTTCCAACCTACAATTGACTTTTCTAAGTCTATCAGTATACTTTTTTATAATTTATTAATTTATTCTTTGCTCTATTTTCTTTTTTTTTGAACAAACTTACAAGATTTTAACAAAATAATATAAAATGGGTATATATTCTGGATATTGTAATTATCCCCAGGAGTGCCCCCCAATTACCCTCCCTTATCCCTCCCTTCCCCTTCCCACTATATCTCTAAAAAAAGTATTAGGTTGTAAAGCATTACATCTTATCTGGATTTAACTCATGCTACTAGACCAATTTTCTCATTCTCCAGGGTCTAGTCCCCACCTCCACAGATGAGTGGAGATAATCGACCCTTAGATCTCTGGTTTAAGCTGATTTTACTGATCATGATCTCTTCCATAGCCATCCATTTACCTTCGAAGGCTGCAATATCATTGTTTCTAATTGTTGTGTAATATTCCATGGTATAAATGTACCACAGTTTTTGGATCCATTCTTCCAGTGAGGGACATTGGGGCTAGCAATAGTAAATTGTGCTGCTATGAACATCGATATTGCTGTGTCACTATAATGTGCTGATTCTAAGTCACCTGGAAAGATACCCAGGAGTGGAATAGCAGGATCATATGGTGGACTCATCCCTAGTTTTTTGAGGATTCTCCATACTGCTTTCCAGAGGGGCTGTACCAGTCTGCAGCTCCAACAGTGTGTTAGTGTGCCTATCTCTCCACAGCCCCTCCAGCATCTATTATTATTTTCTTCATCTTTGCCATTCTGAC
>PVKS010041187.1:0-16176 GCA_004027875.1 Aplodontia rufa
CAAGCAATCCTGGACCACACGGCAGGGACGCAGACAAGACAAAGCCACTGTCCCTTCAAATGCTCCCAGCCTAGGTTGCCCCTACCTGGGACATGCTTGGCCCCTGTCACTGATTCTCGGGATGAACCTCAGGCCCTGGTGGCAGCGGCAGTGCTGTTTGCTTTTTCATTTCGTTTCTGATGTGGGGAGGTTCAGCCTTCTGATTCTGGTGACAGCACATTCACTGGGATGCTTTCCAACCAAGCTGGCACGGACGTGGTCTTTGCTGACAGCTTCATCCTCAGTCTCAGGAAGCGTCGAGCAGATCAGCCCCTGACACTGAAATAAGAGCGTCTGCGGGCTCTCGGCTGTTCCCGGACTCGGCCTGTCCCCAGCTTCAGTGACAACGAAATGACGGTGGGCACTCATCCGCCTTCTCCTCACACACTCAGAGGGAGCCCTCAGCGTCCGTGGGAACGTCACCTTGAGGACCCTGTGACACCTGCAGGCAGGCCCACCTCAACCTCCTGCCACGAAGCCATGGGCAAGGGCAGCCCACAAACCTTGATCAAGACCTCACCGTACTGTAACCATGAGCACCATGGTGAGCCTAGGAGGGACTCTGGGCCCACGCTCTCATCTTCCCTGGGCCACGAACATCCATGTCTCCAGGAGACCTTAAGCCAAGGGCCTTGGGAGTCCTTCAAAGATGAAGGTACCCAGAGCAAGGCAGTGGCAGGGCTCTGGACCCAGCTGGGCTCTCACCAAGCCCCAAGCTGTGCCTCCTCCAAGGGCAGGCCACACCCGTGCCCTTCCCACTCTGCCTCCCTTCCCTGGCGCCTTCTGGATTGTCCATCATACCTGTTGGCGGCCTGGACGGCCCCCAGAGCTTTCCCCAGACTCAGCAGGAGGTCTCAGGCACACCAACCCTTTCTCAGACTGCCACCTCTCAGCCTCTCTCTCACCAGCAGCGGGAATCCAGCGTCAGGGGATGTGTCCCTGTGCCACCTCCCCCCCCACAGGAAGCTGGCTGCTGCGCAGCAAGCGCACCAGGAGCCACATCTCCTTCCGCTGGGTCTCAGGGGCGTCAATCTTCCTTTTACCGTCAAACCCACCTTCTGCTTTCAGGAGCGGAAACTCAGCAAGTGTGTCTACTGACGTCCACCCTGCCCTGTCAGGGGCATTGCCTTCACCAGCGTCGTCTGGCTCCTTCTGTGCTGTAACCAGATGACACGCACCAGCCACCGTAAAGGACAGCAATGTGCTCCTCCCAGCTGGGGAGACTGGGAGGTGACAGGGACAGCCGTGCTGCCCTCTCCCGTGCTGGAAAGGAAGCAGCTGGCCACACAGTGTGCAGAGCTCCTAAGAGCCACCTCCTGATGTCACACCGACCACCCTGGAACTCAGAGGACACAGTCACAGCACAGCCAGGCTGAACAGCAGAGGCTGGGTCTGTCCCTTCCAGCTGCATGAGCCACTCTGTTACTTTATTCTTTCCTTAATATTTTCCAAATTGCTCACAGGAAACATTTAGTTCCATTCAAGAAAACTGCCAGGGCTGGAGCGGTGGCTCAGCAGTTACAGCCCTTGCCTGGCTTGCGCAAGGTTGCGGGTTCAAACCCCAGCACCACATACACAACCAAGTGTCTGAGCAACGAAAGCCTCATGAAAAGCTAAATAAAACTGATTCTTTCTCTCACTGTCCCTCTCTCTTAAAAAAAGAAAAAAGAAAGAAAGAGAAGAAAAGAAACCTTACAGTCAGTGCAAAGGACCCAAATCAAATCATTTCTGTTATAATAATCTGTGCCCTACTAAGAAGCTTCCTTCTGTGGGTACCAGACTTGTAAATCTTAACGTCTTCCATAAGCATGTGATAACTAGAGACTCTCAAAGACCGATGTCCAGAAACCTGAAAAAGAGTGAAACAACAACTTTCAGGGAAACTCGGGAAGGGCAATATGAGCACCCCACTTAATGTGCAGTGCGATCTGTTATTCCAACAGTTGGTAGAATTTAACTAGAAAAGCATGGATCAAATTTGTCTATAACCAGGAAGAAGTTATCTGACACATGCGCTCTCCTGAGGTCCCCTCAAGGCTAATTTAAACTCCTTAGCAAGGATTATTATCATGTAGCACTTGATTCACCTTGACCGAATAAAGGGCACTGGTAGCCCTTTCTGTAGCCTTGTATAGATCCCACTTGTCTGTAGAGAGTCTGTGATGAGAATTCAGGAAGATTCCACCTGCCTCCGTAGAACAGTCTAGCTGGCTTAGGTCCTGCGTTCATGGCCCAGAAGCGTTCATCTCATCTCCTGACTTCTTAGTTGTTTATAATGAACAAAAATCTCTTTGCTTCTGGTAATTGTCTCTGTTGAAGTTACCTGATGCACATTGTCCTGAATCTTGAAAGCTGCTGGACAGCCACTGTCCCATCAGATGATTCAGCTGAGAAACGGCCTTGGTCCGTGAAAGAGTGGACCATGCCCTCCCTACACTGTGTTGGTGGTGGCTGTCCTTAATGAGGAGTGACTGAATTATCAGAATCAATTATCAATACTTCAAAATAAAATATTTATGTATTTTTAGTATTGGGGATGGAATCCAGGGGCACTTAACCACTAAGCCACATCCCCACCCCCAGCCCTTTTTATTTTTTTAGTTTGAGACAAAGTCTCATAAGTTACTGAGATGGGCTTTGAACTTGAAATCCTCCTGCACCAGCCTCCTGAGTCACTGGGATTATACCACACCCCACAAAAATAAAAGATTTTATCTTTCGAGAACCCTGGCCACCGTGAACGTGCTCACAGGGTAACCCAGCATCCACATGCACATTTGGACATTGGAAAAGGAATTCTGTAGGTGCAGGATACAATGTGTTTCTTTCTGTTGGGTTTTCGAGTTGTCTTTGTTTATTTTGTAAACACTGAAAGCGCCCCGCAGGAAGCTGCAGCCCTCCATCTGAATCCTGACCTCTGGCGGGTGCCAGTTCACGTGGTATGTTGGTCGCATGGATTCAGCTGTCCACAAAGTCTGCTTTTTAAAATATTCTCTGCAACCTCCTCCCTACTTCAATCTGTCTCCTCCTGGTGACCGACCAGATGACCAAGGACCCTGGTCCTTCTTGGTCGCAGAGGGGTTAGACTGAGTCACTTACATCTTTCTTTCTTCCTAGGAAACACCGAAGCTCTCGGGACCCTTGTGGAACATCAGAAAGGCATGCTCATGTCAGATGAACTCATGTCACAGGGCCACACAGGGTCTGGCTCAGGACCTGAAGTACCAAGCGAGGGCCTCCAGGACCCGTGGGGGCTGCACAGGTGTCCAGCTGGTTCACCCAGCTCTGTGCTCCTCAGCATGGACCCAGGAACCCAGAGGCAGCTTTTTAGGACCAGGGTTCAGGCAGGACGCAGGCGTCACGCATGCTCAGACATGAGCACTTCAGGGGACCTACTGCCCCGCAGACTACCTGGGGAGCAGGGAGCTGTGCAGAGACGGTCATCCAAGACCACCCCTCATGCCCAACTCTCAAGCCCCTCTTGTCTCATCCCAGCATAAGGACACTCCGGTTTAATCTTTGTCATACAATTCCTCCTATCACCGCACAATCTTTCAAAATATATTTTGAGCCACTTACTTTCAAGATCTAGGCCTTTCCTGGTGAAACCATTTCCCTTTGAGCTGAGTTTGAAGAGTGTACCGGGAGCTTCGGAGTGAGGGCGCCCTCTGGCCTGTGCTGTTCCTCAGCCAGCCTCCCTGCGCCGCCCTCCCAGCACAGGTAGTACCCACAGTGTCTGTGACACTGACGTTGGAACACAGGCCCACTGCGGCTGCACAGAACACGGGGAGAACTTGGCCTTCCCAGATGCCAGTGAGCCAGCATGGACCTTGTGCTGATCTTCAAACATTCGCGTCTACACTCACAAGCGGGGAAATAACAAGGTGTGGAGCCCATGTGTCCACTAGAGGCAGTCCCATTTATCACCTGTGCTGCTGAGCCACACCGCAGCTGGCAGACACAGTGACACTGCAGAGCAGGCCAGTCCTGGAGGTCGAGGCATGCAGCGACCTCAATGCCTGGTCACAGGTGCCCTTTGCCACCTGTGTACTCACACACCCCAGACAAGTGTTGTAACCACTGAGCCACCGCTCCAGCCCCTTGCTGCACACTTTTCTACGGCATTCTGATTGCGAAGCTTGGGGAAAGAATGCCTGTTCTTAAACCAAGCAGAAGTGGTGTAAAGAGGGCAGAGAGGACTCGCTGGTATCGTCTGTGAAACCAACCTGTACATATTTTCTGAATTTGCCCTAGATCCCAACTCACAGAAAGGAAAAAAGTCATGCTCATTCTCCATAAATGGAAACCAGGGGGATTCTTGAATAATGAGCACGCAGACCGCCTTATTTCAAGGGAAATCAAGCACGGTGAGCTACCAGTGACGCCGGCGGTCTCTAGGTGTGGAGTACCAGCTCCAGAGCGCTGCGGGCGGGCCCCACACACCTGCCGGGTCTCCCCTCTCTCACAATGGGTTGGTAGCATTATGCATTCAGAACAGGAATTCAAACCTGGGACTTCTCAGCCTAGTGACCCTCATCAACTGATCTCCTAAGAGATTACAGGTAAGAACGAGTGGGCCAGGGACAGTGCTGGACTTGGAACCCAGGGACACACACACTTTCCACGGGAAGATTAATAAGTTCAATTCAATGCCAATGTGTGCACAATCATGTGGCCCTCAGGAGGCCTCCCCAGGGGTGTCTCAGGAGTGCACTGCCCGCCTGCCACGGCTGGGGGAATGTGGAAGCTGTGCACTGGGCTTTGCGGTGAGTCGTGGGGACGTGGGTGCCAAGGTGGTTCACTGACACCAGTGGCTCCGCTTGCTTCTTGCTCCCAGCCAACGTGGGTCCTCCTGAAGTCTTTGGAGGCAAGGCCCCCTTGAGTAGCAGAAGACCTGACCCTTGGCTTGTGCCCCAGGCCTGCAGCTGCGAGCCTTTGGGGTGAGCCTGCAACCTCTACACACAGCCATGAAAGGAAGAGCAACCTTCCAGACCACTGGGTTGTCTCCACCCCAGGAAACACCCGCATCTTTGTCCCTGCCCTGTCAGAGGGCTTTGTGTCCTGCATGAAAGTCAAGATGGACTTTCCTTCTGTGGAGCCTCCAACAAATGCTAGCCTTTGGGTGCCAGTGACATGGTGGGAAAGGACAGTGTTCTGTGTCAAGCGTAGATGCAAAAGCCACTGTCCCCAGAAGGACCAGAGGTCAGTGGCGAGTGGCGAGCGGTGGCACCTGCTGCGTCGTGGAAGCCTTTAGGATACAACCTCATGTGAAACAGGGACAAGGAACTAGAGAGACACACTGGGAAGGTGGGACTGCCCAGACATGAGACGCCCCATGCTGGCCTCGAAAGGCACCTCAGGTGCTTGCTGTTGGTTTTGACGTTCGTTTCCTCTGAGGGACTCCGAAAAGGAGGGTCCCCCACTAGCAGTGTCTGCAGAAAGGGAGATCTGGATTTAAGACCAACCCGTTAAACACATGCTGGGGATAGTTTTTAAAAATAAAGGAGCGCTGTTGGTCTGGCCATGAAAAGGCTTCCAGGAAGTGCACACTGACCTCTGTCCCCCAGCCCAAGGCCTCAGGCCCTCCTGCTTGCATCTGAGGTGCTGAGCCACAGCCAGGCTCCGCCCTGCTCCACCAGCCGCCCAGGGTCCTTCCAAGCTGGGCCTGCCCCAGGACTCTGGACCAGGGAGAGCAGGACTTCACCAGCGCCTTCTGGAAGAGAGCCTCAGAGCAGCCACACATCCTGATGCTTGCATGGGTGCACAATGTCACACACGTGCATTCAATCACACACATGTGCATGCAGTTACATACGTGTACTACAGGGGCCACTGGTGAGAGCACTGGCAAACGACTAAATCGGACACTGAACTGGCGAATGTCTTACAGCTGCCACACCAAAGTCACCCACATGTCCAAGGGACAGCACCAGCAGGTCAACGTTGGCCGCCAGGTCGCGGTGGCCTGCCCTGACCAGCAGCCTGGAGCCCACTCTGCTGAAAGCTCACCTGGCAGGTTTCGCGGGACCCTTCTCTTAGGTACTGAGCTCCTGCGATTGCCATCTCAGCATCCTATCCATTTACAGACGTTCCCTTTCTACTCTGACTTCTCTCATTCCGATCCGAGCGAGGGACAGAGAAAAGAAGCCTTAAACAAGAGCATTACCAGGCAGAAAGTGAGCTTTACGGAGAAAAATGATGAGATATTTCTTTCAGATTTCAACTGTCAGTTTTCCAATTGTGGGATATTCACTAAGAGTCTAACTTTCAGCACATGGTGGAGCAAAACAACTTTGCTCCAAAAGCTGAGAACACAATTTGTGGTGCCCTACGTAGCCAGAGCAAGGCCGGAGAGTGCTCCCAGGGGGTCCCATGGCTGCTCCCCAAGGGGGCGGCTTCTGGTCTGAGCGTGAGCTGCCGTGAACTTGGGCCAGGCTGTGACTTCCAGGATGGTGGCTCCCAGAACCAGATGAACCGCCTGTTGGCTTCAGGCTCCTCTCACCAGCTCAGAGATAATGTGGAGCTCACACAGTGCAGCTCCACAGGAGCCCAACTCCTACCCTTCCTCAAAGCCCACCTCAGGGCAGCCAGGGCACTGCTGCTCATCACACCTGCCAAGGGGAGGTCTGAGCCCTGGCAAGCAGGCAGGGTGCCCATGACATTCCACCAAGCAACTGGGGAGTCGAAGGGATCGAACCATGAGGGTCTAGTATTGGCCTGACATTTGGATTTCTGAAAATGTATTTTGAATGTCAAAAATAAAAATCCCGAGATGAGTAATTTACAGAGGAATTGTTAGACTCTGGCTTTGTGACAGGTGCCGCTGGTGACCAGTGGGTGCTCTGCTGCAGACCTGGTGAGGCAGCCTCAGGGTGCTTCCTGCAGGAGTCCAGGCGCTCTGTAGAAGTTGCTGGGAGAAATGGCAAGGGAGCTGCCCCGTGCAAGGTCAACTGCCATCACCGCTATGAGCCCCCGGGCCTGTCTCTCTCTCTGGGTGAAATAAAAGGCAGAGGGAAATTAGCAGCTATCCCTCACTGAAGTCCCAGGTTTAGAAAACAAACCAACTGCTCCTGGGCCTCCTTACCATGTGGCACGCATGTTGGCTGCTGTCATGTGTTAATTCGTTGGCAGGCAGTCAAAAGCCTCCCACGCTGTCCCCCGTTCATAAAAACAAATTGGTGCCTTCTCCCAGGGCTCGGAGGACGGGGAGTGCGGGGCAACATCTGCAGGTGAGCAGGCCCACGTCAGCCCTCACCATCCCACAGGGGAGGACCCAGCGCTCCGTCAAGAGCACCTGACACCGGCTAAGGCAGAGTCGGTGTCAGTAAACACAAAAGGCATAGGTTAAGCAGGCAGCATAGAAATGTCCCCTCTGAGCCGCCAAAATCTGCCTTGGAGGTAACTTCCTTGGTGGTCTTGCTAACAGTGTGGATTGTAGTGGCAACAGCAGTGGGGCAGCGATGACAGCTGCCAAGTCCTGGTCTGCACTGCACTGGTGACAGCTGAGTGCACAGTGCTCCCGGCTACTCCTGGCCCCGTGGCACCCAAGGTCTGCCCACAGAGGGGCTCCACTTCACAGGCACAGGGAGCCCAGGCGCCCACCTGCAAGGTCTGGGTGCACACGCTCCAAAGTGGCTGGCTCCAGGAGTGAAAAATCCCTAACATCTCCTGTCATCAGAACCATAAGGTTGACTTGGCATTGTATGTCAAAATGTACACACCTTCTTTTGACTTTTACAGTATAATCTGGAATTACATCATAACGAAAACCTGTATTCCCTAATGTCAATTCTCTTTATCTGACACTCGAACTTCACTTTCACAGAAGGAATCTTACTCAAGTAAACAAGTCAGTGGTTTTAAAATATTATATATTAAATTGGCTTAAAGAACCAGGCATTGTCATTGAGATGATCCAGTGAAAAGTTCCCTGTATTCGTGATCTATCCCTGGAAACTTCCTTGTGGGCTCAAAACCGTTTCACCAACATCTTCCCCAGCTTTCCCAGAGTAACCAGTGGGTGCGAGGCTGTCGGGGTGTTGAGGCCACAGCCCACGTTCGGGGGATGACTTTTGTGGGGGCTGCGGGGTGTGAGTCTCTGAGGAGAGCTCCTCTGCTGGTCCTTGGAGAGGACCTGCAGGGACTTTGGTTTCTCTGACGCTCTCCTTTTACTGCCCTCTATTTGGTTGGGTGGCACAAGGCCAGCCTGTGCTAGACGAAGCCCCAGCTGTCTCATCTACCCCGAGTCCAGAGGGCCTGCAACAACAGGGTGCTGGTTTGCTTGGAGAGAGCATCCTGGGGCTCTACATCATCAAACGCTCCTTCATGGGGCTGGAGCCGTAGGGGAGCGGTTATGGCCCTCTCCTGGCATGCGTGAGGACCCGAGTTCCAACCCCAGCATCAGAACACAACTAAGTGTCGGAGCAATGAAGGCCACGTGAAAAACTAAATAAAGTTGATTCTCTCTTTCTCTCTCTCTCTCACTGTCCCTCTCTCTAAAACAAACAAAAGCTCCTTTAGGAATCTCTGAATAAAAACAAAAGTGACACCCTGCAAGGACCAACTTGTTCCACTGACCTCTCGTATGCCTGCATTTCACTGTAGTATCTTGAAGCTGCTCATAGCCAAATCAAGAAGCTGTGTTGGGCCAGGAGCAATGGTGCACACCTGTAATCCTGGCAGCTCGGGAGGCTGAAGCAGGAGGATTGCAAGTTGGAGGCCAATCTCAGCAACTTAGCAAGACCCTAAGCAACTTAATGAGATTCTATCTTAAAACAAAAAGGGCTGAGGATGTGGGAAAGTGCTTCTGGGTTCAATCCAAGTACAAAAAAAAAAAAAAAAGATGAAGTTGGGTTGGTCAGCCTTTTGTTTCTTTGTGTGTGACCCAAAAAGAACAATAGGAATAACTGGGGGAAAAGTTACTTTTGGCTCATGTTTTCAGAGGTTCAGTCTGTGCTCTGCCAAGTCCACTGCTCTGGACCCAAAATGAGGCAGAACGCAATTGTGGAAGCGAGTGGAGAACTGCTCCACCCATGGCAGTCAGAAGGAGAGAAAAGGGGCTTCAGGACAGGTGTACCCTCCAGGGTGGCCCCCAGTGTCCCCCCTCCTCCATCCACCCCCCACCTGCCTGCAGTTAGCACCCAGTCAGTCCATTCAGACCAGGAGGGATGGATCAGGTTTCTGCTCTAGCGGCCAAGTCCTCTCAGCTCTGAACCAACACAGCCGCTCGCCTACAAACTGTAACAGAAGCCTTCGCCTGCATTCAGCCCGGTCAGCGGCCATGCACCGGCTAGCAGCTACGTGTGCAGGAAAAACGGTAATAGCTTGTCTTCCCCCGTCGCCGAGTTCACAGCTGAGACGCCTGTAGCAGCAGCCAGATAACAGCAGAAGCATGAGCAAGTTCAGATCAGGTCGTCAGGAGACCCGGGAGCCTCCGCAGTGACGCGAAGGCGTTTTCCACGCTAGCGTCTGAGGAAGTGCTTGTCCTGCAGATCACAACTGGACAAAAGGCTGTGGTCCCAGCCTTACTCTTCTTTTCTAGAACCATCTTTTTCAGAAGCCCCCAAACACTGACACATCACCCCATTATTACCCAAGTTATCCCTGAAAGACTTAATTCACCTGTGACAACGATTCAGTGCCGCAGAAGGTCCCTCTGCAGCCACCAAGTGCCCTAGCAGGAAAATGAGACTGCGTCCTCTCCGGAATTTCATCTTCCTGACCCTGAGCGTAACAACCTGGGGGCCGCGGCTGCGCCCGTTTGTCAGCTTGTGAGTCTCTGCATCTGCACAGATTAGGACTTTTCTTTATTTTGGGTCCCTCTGGACTCTGGTCTTGTGACCTGTTCCCAGAGACGGTCAGCTAGGGTTTATGACCACTTCAGCCAGGAAGGGCGGAGGAGATTCCCTCCAGCGTCCCTCCAGCGTCCACGGCCACCTTCTTGTTTTCTCACATGCCAGCCCATGAACACCTGGAGGAAAAGGGGGCCAATTTAGCAGGTGGAACCCTTAGGGGCTCCCACGGAATAAGAGCACCTGTTAATGAGACAAACGCAGACACGGAAGATGAAACTCCGGAGAGGACGCAGTCTCATTTTCCTGCTAGGACACTTGGTGGCTGCAGGGGGACCTTCTGCGGCACTGAATCGTTGTCACAGGTGAATTAAGTCTTTCAGGGATAACTTCGGTAATAATAGGGTGATGTGACAGTGTTTGGGGGCTTCTGAAAAGGATGGTTCTAGAAAAGAAGAGTAAGGGAGTGATGGGCCGGAGCGACCCATGGGAGGCCCCGGCACACTCGGGTGAATGACCAACAACAGGAGGAACCTCTGTAAGGGGCAATGGCTGCGGTTCTGCTGAGCTGACCTCACTGCTTAGACCTCCAGAAAACTCCTGAGGAGTCCAAACTTTCCCCTCACCGTGGAGAGAGAAAAGAGTGATGTCAAGAAAAATGAGGCAGCGTGACCTTAAGCCTCCCTTGGCCCCCTGGTCAACTGTGTAAGCCAAGCTGGAGCAGAAACACAAGTGTTTCTCTTTGCATTCTCACCCCTCCGCCTCTGAGGGACGATTTGAAGTCCCCACATGAAGCCCCCTGACCACACATGGCTCTTAAACGTCCCTCTGCTGGATTTGCTCTTGTGTAGACTCTTCCGTACCCCATACTTCTGGAATTTTATAAACAATGGATCAGAACCGCAATGCATGATTTGGAGGCATTCAGCAGGATAGACTTGCACCTATGAGGCCACGTGCGTCACTCAGACTCCGCTGCTGTGGAAGACACCCGAGCTGCTCAGCTTGTAAGGAGGAAACTCCTTGGGCTCCTGGTTGCAGAGCTTCAGTCCCTGTCAGTGGGCTGACTGCTGTGGGCCTGTGGCGAGGAGTCACTTCATGGTGGGCAGGGAAAGCTGCTGGCCTCAAGGCCATCAAGAAGTAAGAAGAGAGGGAAGGCAAGACAGCAGGGTCCAGGGCACGATCCCAGTGACCTGACACCTCCCACAAGGCCCCGGCTCAACAAGCTTCCACCCCTCCAGTAGTCCAGGCTGAGGACCACGCCTTGAACACAGGGGCCCTTGGGGACACTCCAGATGCAAGCCACAGTGCCATCCTGCTGCAGACACCTCCTCAGGGAGGCCCCTCAGACCCTGGGCCACCGGCAGCCATCCTTGCCACGCACCCCACAGGCACGCTTTCCGTTCCCGTCCACTCCTCCCTGGCAGCCACTTCAAGGTTGCTGTGGAGTTAAGCACTTTCAGAGTATTTCCCTCTGTCAGCTTGCAGGGACTGCACTTCCTCTGTCATCTGGGGGAGTCCGTCTTGGGGTCAGTTTTGCACAACACCTTCCATTGTATGGAGAACGGAACAGTGCAGGGCAGGTACGAGGTGATTTTTATAGAAAGTACATTCTTTGCATACTTTCGACATGCACTGTGAGGTGTGAAAACACTCAGGGTGTCTCCATCTCTTTGTCAGTGAGAACATTTCCTCCCTGGCGGGCAAATCGAATGCAGACTCTGAAGACTCACAGTTATCCCATGTAGCTATTTATCATCTTTCAAATACAATTCAGCAAAGACTGAATGGGCTCTACCCAGATCAGACACTAGGCCTTGGTCATTGCCTAGAAAAAGATCGGTCGACCTAGAAGTACAGACAGGCCTGTGTGTGTGTGTGTGTGTGTGTGTGTGTGTGAGAAGAGCAACTTGCAAATCTCAACTTAAAGCTATTCTCAACTTGGTAGAATAAAAAAATGTAGAGAAAACATGCAACTTCTGGAATTTGGATGATCATCTCTGAATGGTGTGAGGCTATTTTACTCTTCACATATTTATATATTTCAAGTGTTCTACAAAGAACATGTTTTTAGAAAAAATTTAAGTAGTTCACATATACTTTTTTTTTTTAAGGGAGAGGGACAGTGAGAGAGAGAAAGAAAGACAGCATCAATTTTATTTAGTTTTTCACGTGGCCTTCATTGCTCCAACACTTGGTTGTGTACATGATGCTGGGGTTTGAACCCAGTCCTCACGCATGCCAGGCAAGCACCATAACTGCTGAGCCACTGCTCCAGCCCCTTAATGTATACTTTTATGTAGTCATTTCTAAAGAGGAGAAAGTGCCTTTATAAAGAAATCACCCTTTTCAGACATCTCAGTGTGCCCTTCTCATGGACGAGGTCTGCTAATTGGCTTTTCCAGGCAGAGACCTGGCTGCCATTCCTGAGACTCAGTCTAGAAACAGCCTCACCTACTCGGCAGGCCTGGCCTCCTCACTCAGCCTTCCAGCACACAAACAACGGCTTTCTTGGAAATTATGGCAAATCAGCTTAGATTTGTAAAGTGCTTTAAAGATGAATTGTGCATTAAATACCTTTGTGATCGGGGCTTTGCTTAAAGAAGTAACACGGATGATAATTACTTATCCTAGGTGTCCATGTTCCTGCGGTGAAAGAAAGCACCACTTCTTCACAATGCTGGGGCTTCACGCAGCAGAGCAGGCGGGTTGAAAGCAAGTCCACGAGGCCGGAGCGCAGCTGCTCCCCTGTCCCATCCACACATTCACTTACTATGAGGTGACCCGGGGTGGGAGGAGTCTAGGTTGCTGGAATGGCAGTGTTCCCTGGCACATCACCTGCTGTGTGAGTGGGACAGGGGACCCTGTGCTTTAATCAAGACCTGGTCCCTGCATGGTAGCAAACTGCCAGAAAAATGTCACATCAGCAAGCCACTCTGCTGACCAGGAACAGAAGTGTCCAAACCCAACCCCACCGAAATTTAACTTGGTTGGGAGTGATCCCCCTCATAGTTTCTGAGGCTTAAGAAAATAATAGTCTGAATTGAAATACTGATTAAAGTCAAATGTTTTAAAATAGTTCCTAGAAGTAAATGTTACCAACTTTTATCTTTATAAATTATTTGCTTGTAGCAAAGCAAAATACATTAGAGGAAAAGACATGTTCTTTGAATCATCCAAAGTGTGGGCACAGCGCTGTGGGCGGGGTGGGGTGGCACTGGCCCCACGGGTGGGAGGGCGTCTTAAGTGTTGACGAAAGGTCCGCTTAATCGCCTAAGAAAGTAGATCATACCTTTGCTTTCTTCTGAGGATGCAGAGTTGGAAGTGGTATGAACATGTGGTTTGTGTCGAGTTGTGTCGGTGTGATTTGTTCCAGGCCTTTTCACCCCACGGTCCACTCCTATCAGCACCAGACAGGGAGCCCCAAAAGGCTGGAAAGCTGGCTATTGCAGGCGCGGTCCGTGACCCTCCGCATCCCGCCCAGCCCTCACCCCACATGGGGTACAAGAGCTGCAAAAGCAATTTCTATAAGGTGGGGTGTCACCTTCCACACCCACAGCCCAAGACTCGGCCCAACAGGCCCCACCGTTTCATACGCTCTCTCCTGCCCCACAAAGCCCGCTGCCCTTAGGGCCTCGCAGTGAGGATTCGTCCTGAAGAGCTTCCGTGCTTTTGAGCACTAAATCTTCTAGGGGCTCCTTTCAGGTTTGCAGTGTTTTTAACCTCCTCTAGTTGCCATTTTAAAGAACAAGCGAAAGCATAACTCAGTGTTAGGAAACACTATTTGCGTATTTGCTAAATATTATTTACAGAGAGCTCTTGGGTTGTGTCAAAAAGAACCCACGGGTTGATGGTGGACCTGCAGCCATGCTGTTAGCACACTTCAAGGGCCCTTGGCTGTTTCAGGAACACAAATAGATGCTTTTTCTTTTTTATTTTCTTTCTTTCTTTTTTTTTTAGGAGAGAGAGAATCAATTTTTTTTAAGAGAGAGAGAGAGAGAATCATTTTTATTTAGTGTTTCATGTGGCTTTCGTTGCTTGGACATTTGGTTGTGTACATGGTGCTGGGGTTCAAACCTGGGTCCTCATGCATGCTAGGCAATTGATCCAACCACTGAGCCAACGCTCCAGCCCCTGACGCTCTTTTTCAGCACCGACCCAATCACTAAAATCAAAGGAGAGCCCGGGGTGGATCCCAGTGGTTCCAGCACTTCTTACTGCCCTTGCTGCTGAAAGCCTCCTGCATCCAGTGAGGACCTCTGGCCAGCCAGCAAAGACTCCAGTTCTGTTGGGAATGTTAGTTAACACAGTGGAAAGACGAAGCCCGTAGACAACGCGGGAACTCTGCGCATGGCATGACGGTTGTTTCAACAGCCTGTCCTCTGTAGTTGGACCTTGGACTGAAGACCTCGATTCCTCGCCCTCAGTCTTATCTTTCTCAGTATTTTTCATATTTTGCAAAAGCAAACAAAGCTGAGTAGCAAGCTGGAAGCTGGGCTGGGTGCTGGGAGCACTTCCACCCCGTTGACTTTCAGCTCACAGACTGGCAAATTGGTTGAAAGTGGAAGAACGCCAGGCCCAGGCTCCTGAATGATACCCAAGTGCACCAGCAGCCTGGCCTTGCCCACGCTCTCCCAGCCTGGAGAAGAACTTGGCTTTAAGGCTGAGGACCAGGCTCTGGATCAGCCTTGGACTTTGCAGATTCATTCACTGCCATAGTTACCTCTTCATGCAAATCCGGTCCGTTGGCCATGGATGCCAATGGGGAGACTGGAGACCCCAGACCCAGTCGCTCAATGAGCTTCAAGAAGCATCATCTAGGGCTGGAGCGGTGGCTCAGCGGCTATGGCGCTTCCCTTGCATGCATGAAGATGCGGGTTCAAAACCCAGCACCTCGTACACAATGAAGTGTCAGAGCAACGAAGGCCACATGAAAAACTGAATAAAATTGCTTTCTCTCTCTTAGTTTCCCCTTCTCTCTTTAAAAAGAAGAAGAAGAAGAAGAAGAAGAAGAAGAAGAAGAAGAAGAAGAAGAAGAAGAAGAAGAAGAAGAAGAAGAAGAAGAAGAAGAAGAAGAATCAATAAAGCCCAGCAACACATTGTCCCTTCTTTGCCCTGCATGCAGCTGGGAAGCAGGTGCTTCTCCCACCTGCAACCTGCAGGAGGACTGGACCATGCCCCTTACTGCCATCCAAGCCCGAGCAAAGCCCCTCTTCCCTGGGAAAGTCGCTTCGCTCTGTCCACGTTGGCACCCGGCATGAGTACTCCACATGCATCCTTGAGCTCCAGCCCAGCTCACGTAGCTCCTCCTCCTGGGGAACTGGGGAGCTCACACTGCCCGTGACTCAGTCCCCGAGAATTTCTTCAAGTAAACACGAATCATTTTTGAAGAGAATAGAGTCCCATCACAGTCATATGTATGCAATTGAACATAAATCTCAGCCACCAATAATCTACCATTAACTTGCCTACTTACATGATCTTGTGGGGCAATAACACTTTAAGAACTCATAACAACTAATGTTTATAGAGCACTTAGTATTTTCCAGGCTGTGTTTCATAGTCATCATTTGTTTACTCCGCACAACCCCAATAATTATTAGAAAATTTGTGATGACTATTTTAGCCTTATGCAAACAGCACAGTGAGTGAGATGAAACACCTACTTTGTGTTTTGCCAGCCTGGGTAGTGCTGTCAGCAATGGCACACATGCCCCTATGGTGTCTGCAGAATCGAGGTGACTGCTCTGGGCTTTGTAGCTGGGCCAATCTCCTAAGTTACCTAAACTTTCTGGGGTCTATACAGATGAAAGAGAAAGCCCATAGGGTCCTGAACCAGCGTTCTAGTAGTATGTGTTCAACAAGCACTAGCTTCTAGGATTGCTGTTATTTCGTCATTCATTCATTTATTCACTTAATCAGGAGTGTCTCTAGAACCTTCCATGAGTTCTGAGCAGAGGGAGAGACAACAGTGAATGAGTCGGACAGGAATCCCAGTCCAACCATGAATGGTAGGTAATGGTTTGATAAGAAAGGATGAGACTACAACCCATTTTTACAGTACGTCTGCATATACTTATTGTTATTTCTTATCATTATCTCTCTCGGGCATTTCTGTTATTAGTTGAGATCTATCATTGTAGCCAACTTGGGTATCTTTCCAGGGGACTTAGAATCAGCACATTACAGTGACACAGCAATATCGATGTTCATTGCAGCACAATTTACCATTGCTAGGCTATGGAAACAACCCCGGTGTCCCTCACAGGAAGAATGGATCCAAAAACTGTGGTACATTTATACCATGGAATATTACACAGCAATTAGAAACAATGACCTTGCAGCC
>PVKS010041188.1:0-16166 GCA_004027875.1 Aplodontia rufa
TCTTAAATTGCTGAGGCTAGTCTGGAACTTGCAGTCCTCCTTCCTCTGGCTCCCAAGTTGCTGGGATTATAGTCATGCAACACTGGTGCTATCCAGATGCCTTTTTTATCTTGATGATTAACTGCAAAGTTAGTTATTCCTAGGAAATACAACTGAAAAGACATAAGTTGTAGAACTTAGCAATGAGTAACTTTTCTCTAGATTTGCAGAATTCAAGACATCAGATGGCCTTCAGACAACATCAAAATGTGGGCCAAGGATTTGCTCATCTTGTTATTTAAGAGTAAAATAGCTGAATGAGATGGTGCATGCATGTAATCCCAGTTACTGGGGAGGCTGAGGCAGAAGGATTGCAAGTTAAAGCCAGCCTCAACAATTTAGAGAGAACCTGTCTCAAAATAAAAAATAAAAGAGGATGGGAATATAGCTCAATGATAAGATAACCCTGGGTTCAATCCCTAGTACTGGAAAAAAAATTTTTTTAAAGTAAAAATAAAAAAGGGTTGGTGGGGGTTTGGAGATTTAGCTCAGTGGCAGAGCACTTGCCTAGCATGCACATGGGCCTGAGTTCGATCCTCAGCCTTAAAAAAAAAAAAAAAAAAAAAGATTGGTGTTATGGCTCTACCATAGAGCAGCCCTGGGTTAAATCACCAGACCACACACACACAAAGAGTAAACTGTTGTTTACCATACAGGGGAATAATGTATTTATTGAAAAAATTATAAGGACAGGACAAGATGGGTGGGGTGGTGCATGCATGTAATTCCAGTGACTCAGGGCTGAGGCAGGAAGATCATAAGTTCAAAGCCATCCTTAGCAATTTAATGAGGCCCTGATATGGACAGGCCTAGGAGATAAAAGTTGGTTAATATCTCAAGGATATTCTGGCAAAAGATAAAACAGGCTTAAATGAAGAAAATCCTGCTCAGCACATAGCCTTCCTGCCCATTACACCCCTGTTCCTCCCTTCCTTCCCTTTAAAAGCCCTTTGGGACTGGAAATAGTGGTGTCACCTTGTAATCCCAGCCACACAGGAGGTTTACAAATTCAAAATGAACCTGAGTAACTTAGTGAGACCCTGTCTCGAAGTAAAATATTTAAAAACTTATTAGGGATATAGCTCAGTAGTAGAGCACTTGCCTAGTGTGAAGCCCTAGGGTCAAATCCTCAGTACTACAATAGTCATAAATAATAATAAATAAATAGGAAATAAAGAGTTCTTTGTATTTCTTAGTTCCCTAAGATGGTCTTTGTTAGCAATGGCCTTCTATTTTCTTTGGTTTGCTAACTTTCCAAATAAATCTGTTTCCTTGCCCCAGCAATTTCTCTTTAATATTGGCTTTCAAATGGTGAGCAAACTGGACTTGAGTTTGGTAACACTATCATGTCATTTGCATATGTGTCCACTAATAGCAAATACAAAAACAGGTCAAAGTTAACTTGGGGCAGGAGTGTAGGGTCTTGTTTCCAGTTACATGTGTTCAATTTGTGAAAAATCATCAGTCTTATAATTATATTACAAACATGGTCTTCTGTGTGTATGTTATACTTCAATAGAAAAGTTTTTATAAAGAAGGCATGAATAGGGACAGGAATGTAGCTCAGTGGCAGAGCAGTTGCCTAGAATTTGTGAGGTCCTGGGTTCAGTCCCCAGCCATGCCAGCATATCTCTCTCTCTCTCTCTCTCTCTCACTCACACACACACACACACACACACACACAAGAAAACGAAAGAAAAAGGCATGATTAACAATACAGAAAACTAACAGGGACTTAGCATGACTACTTTTTGCTAAAGAGCACTGACTTCACTTCATCCCGCAGATGCTCAATCGGTAGCTTTACAGGTTAAGACCTGGCATCCCTGCCTTGGTTTTGTATCTGTCTCTTGTTATCTTAAACTTTGGATTAGATTCCTGCTCAAGTCAGCACGAGGCATGTGCTAATCTACCCCTTCAATGCTGGAGATACCAAGAATAACTAAGGTATTTTCAAGATTTGCAGGTATATTCAGCTGTCAGCTTTGAGAAGGTCCTGTTCCACACTCACCTAGAGTAGCACCTAGAAGTCTAATCATTGCCTTACATCTTCTAAAACAGGCGAGTCTTGCAAGCAGATCACCCTATGATGAGACTGCCCTTACCCCAAAACACACACCAAACAGGATCATGTCTCTCACCCTTATCCTCATTTTTTTCTCTATTTAACCCTAAAGCTCATGTCATTACCCCTAAAGACAGGGCTGAAAAGCTTGATCTCACTTATCTTCCTCAATATGACTATGTTCAGAAAGATTCTTGGTTTCATTGGCAAGAGACCAGATTTGAGTTGTTGGAATTCCTTATGTTGGGCCTCTGACCTAGGACTCCAGTAACGGCCAGCTATGGTTTACTGATTTCTCAAACTATGGGTAGATTTGATGCTGTCTCCAGGAAGATCATGTCAGAACCGAATTGAATTAGAGGACACCTAGCAAGCACCTGCTGCTACAGCAGTGCTTGCTTGGTAGAGTGGAGGGACCTCCCAATGTTGGTATCAGAACTTGCTGAGTGAAAACATAGGAAAAACTTAGCTAGTATTTGGTTTGAATCCCTTATGTTTGAAGTACTCTAGCTGGATACTCAGTCAGAATCATTCTGTGAATTGACAGGTGGACAATTAGCAATTTCTAACTCAAATTACCAATCCCAGGAATATCTTTCCAAAATTAAGACCTTTCATACTGTTCTGGCATGTAGGGCAAATACTTGGCGGATGCACATGCGGTCTGAGCAAATCGGTTGTTCACAGCTGGTGTCTCTTCTGATTGGGCCGACATCTGTCTAATGGTGAAGCCCTTGCTGAAGCTAGTGCGAGAAAACGTAACACATCTGGCAGAAGCAGTTTTTCTTTTCCTTTTGCAGTGATGGGAATCAAAACCAGGGCCTTGCATATGCTAGGTAAGTATATTACTGCTGAGCTACATTCCCAGCCCCAAAGCATTTTTTTCTTGGTTTGTTCTTTTTTTTTTTAGAGAGAAGGACAGTGAGGGAGAGAGACAGACACAGAGATAATCAATTTTTATTGAGTTTTTCACATGACTTTCATTGCTCTGACACTTAGTTGTGTACGTGGGTGCTGGGGTTTGAACCCGTGTACTTGCGCATCCCAGGCAAGCGCCGTAACCGCCGAGCCACCGCGTCAGCCCCTGGTTTGTTCTTCTTTATGACTATAATATCCATAACCTAAAATAGAAAGGTCTTCTTCATTGTATTTATTTCTTCCTAGATTTGGCAATCTCTTCATCTTTATGGATTTTATCTATTGAAAGTTTTCAAATACTCTTTACTTTTTCCTTTTTAAAATTAATGCTCACAGGGCTGGAGTGGTGGCTCACTGGTTACAGCACCTGCTTGGCATGTGTGAGGAACCTAGCACCATGTACATAATGACGTATCAGAGCAACAAAAGCCACATGAAAAACTAAATAAAGGGCTGGAGCGGTGGCTCAGTGGTTTCAGCGCTTGCCTCGCAAGCACAAGGACCCGGGTTCAAACCCCAGCACCATGTACACAACTAAGTGTTGGAGCAACAAAAGCCATGCGAAAAACTAACTAAAGTTGTTTCTCTCTGTCTCTCTCACTGTCCCTCTCTCTTTAAAAAAAAAACACTAAATAAAAGTGATATTCATTCTCTCTCTCTCTCTCTCTCTCTCTCTCCTTCTCTCTTTAAAAGAGAAATTTTAAAAAATAAAATTAATGCTAATGGGTCTGGAGTGGAGCTCAGCCGTTAGAGCACTTGCCTGGCATACGTAAGGACATGCTTTGAACCCCAGCACCACATACACAACTAAGTGGCAGAGAAACAAAAAACAGATGAAAAAAATAATTAATTTTCTTTTAAAAAAATAAAATTAATGTTCATGTCAGGTATGGTGGCATACGCCTATAATGCCATTGATTTGGGAGGCTGAAGCAGAAGGATTGTGAATTCAAAGCCAGCCTCAGCAACTGAGGCCCTAAGAAACTTAGCAAGACCCTGTCTCAAAATAAAATATAAAAAGACTGGGGATGGGGGCTGGAGTGGTGGCTCAGGAGTTGCGGTGCTTGTCTGGCATGCTCGAGGACGTGGGTTTGAACCCCAGCATCACGTACACAATGAAGTGTCAGAGCAATGAAAGCCACATGAAAAACTAAAATAAAGTTGATTCTCTCTTTCCCTATCTCTCTCTCTCACTGTCCCTCTTTCTTAAAAGAAAAAGAAGAAAAACAAAAACAAAAGAAAGGCTGTGGATGTGGCTCAGTGGTTAAGTGCCCGTGGGTTCAATCCCTGGTACCAAAAAATAAATAAATAAAATTAAGCCTCAAATTTAGATTAGTACAAACAGAACTTTTGTACTAGGTGGGACACGGTAGTATTCACCTGTAATCCTATCAGCTCAGGAGGCTCACAAGTTCAAAACCAGCCTCAGCAAATTAGCAAGGCCCTAAGCAAATTAGTGAGACCTTGTCTCAAAATAAAAAATAAAAAGGGCTGGAGATGTGGCTCAGTGGTAAAGCAGCCCTGGTTTAAGTCCCCAGTACCATAAAAATAGATAAAATGCAAAACTAGAAAACTTCTAGAAGATAACAGCATAAAATCTAGATGACCTTGGAGTTGGCATTGCGTTTTTAGAATGCAACACCACAGGCAAAATCATCCGTCAAAGAATTGCTTGAGATACCAAGTTTCTCTAAGTAACAGTGTCTCAAGGGATCTGCAGACTGAGGAACCACATGAGAAAGTGTGCACACTGAAGCTCATAGTCCAGGTATCTAGGGCTGGCCAGAACATGGACACCAGCAAAAGACTTGGCTTCTTCCCAGCCTGCTCAGTCCAATGAGCCAGCTTTTTATCAGACTCCTATAAGGGAGAAAGAATGCAGCCCACAGGACCTTAAAACATTGAAAGAAACAAACAAACCTCTAATATTGCAATTTTCATTTTATTATTGCTTGTTAGTTGATTAATCAATTCTGCTTCCATTTATTTTAAAGGGACTGATTACTGCTCTAAATAAAGTCATAATTAAATGTCCCACATAGGTACCTATTGATATTTGATTATTTTTGACATAGAAGTGTGAGTACAGTTTGAAAAGCAATTTCACTGGATTCAGCCTTAACTGTAATGAAGAACTGTGTGAAGAGGAGAAGCTATGGCTGGTTTTTTAAATTCCAAGTAGTTGCTTAGTGGCTGAGTCCCAGTCTTTACCCAGTTCAAGTCTTTGGCAGATAGATGAATACTGTCCTTCCATTCTTCTGACCCATTCACTTGCTTTCTTTATTTTCTCAAAATCCCAGGGAATATTGCTAGAATAAAAAATAATGAATGTGGCTATCAATTTCAGAACACAATTACAAGTGAAATGTATTGTGGAGTAAATCTATCACCTTATATCTGACAAATGATTTTGTTAAAAATTAAGATAATAAAAACATTTCTCTTTAAGATCTTAGGAAATGGAGCTGGAGTGGTGACTCAGCAGTTATGGCACTTGCAAGGACCCAGGTTAGAACCCCAGCACCACATACACATCTGAGTGTCAGAAATAAAGGCCAGATGAAAAAAAAAATTGATTCTTTCTCTCTCTCTCTCTCTCTTAAAAAAAAAAAGAAATCTTAGAGAAGTTATTCTCACAGTATGACATGGGATTTGAGCTTACTCAGTACATTTTCAAGTCTATTGCCCCATCACTCCCCAGCTCCCACTCTATCCCACAGGAGTGTTTGCTGCCTCCAGGACTCAAGCTTCTTCTAGCCTCTCTATATTTGTATACTGTTGTTCCACTCTTCTTTCTTTTCCTCCTCCTCCCCTCACTCCCCCTTTTTTTGTACTGTGGATTGAGTCCAGGGATGCTTTACCATATCCTGAGTCCTTTTATTTTTATTTATTTATTTAGTTGTTTTTTTTTAAGAGAGAGAGGGACAGTGAAAGAGAGAATCAATTTTATTTAGCTTTTCATGTTGCTCTCGTTGCTCTGATACTTCCTTGTGTACATGGTGCTGGGGTTCGAACCCGTGTCCTCGTGCATGCCAGGCAACCACCATAACTGCTTAGCCACCACTCCAGCCCCGTCAGCCCTTTTTGCTTTAAGACAGGATCTTGCTAAGTTGCTTAGGGCCATGCTAAATTGCAAAGGCTGGCTTTGAACTTGTGATCTTCCTGCCTCAGCCTCCTGAGCCACTGGGATTACAGGCATGTTCCACTGTACCCAGCCCTCTTCCACTCTTTTTGATCTAAATACTTCAGGCATAAAATTGAATACTATTTTACAAAGGAGCCCTCTGTTTCTCTCTCCCTTCCACTGTACTGAGATTTCTCAACTTGATTATTTACTTTCAATTATTTTGTTATCACACCCATGAAACTTACACATACTTGTGCTGCATAAACTAGGAACAATTTACTAATAAAATGTGGATGACATAAAAATGTCAAGTTTGTGTCCACAAAAGTGTCAAACATACAAGACTGTCAAATATGCAAGTCTATTCAAGACTCAGAAAACTTCTGAAATGTTTAATGTTAATTCGTTAATTCCTTACTTGTTTTGTCATCTGCTAGAACTTGTTAGTGAACAAGTAGCAACATACACCAAAATTTTAAAGAAAATTCTACAGAGGCAAACTTAAAATTTTAAAAATCCTCTCCATCTTCCTGATTCTTACCCCCCTGTGAACTGGCAAAGTCCATCAATCTAGTGTGGTGGTAGACAGCTGGGATCCAGGCCTCACTGGGCTGTGTGACATTGTGAGGCTTTCATTCAACATTGGAAGCCTCCTTTTCTTCAATTATGATAATAATATGAGGTCTCATGGGTTTGTTTTGGGATTAACAAAACTCATGGATTTAATATGTTTAACAGTCCCAGGCACAAAACAGGAATTCCATAAGTGTTAGTTGAGGGCTGGAATGGTGGCTCAGCAATAGCAAATTTGCCTGGGATGCGTGAGGACCTGGGTTTGAATACCCGCACCACACACAACTAAGTGTCGGAAAAACTAAGACCAGATGAAAAAATAAAACTGGTTCTCTCAAAACTTTTTTCTATACAAATAAATAATAAATAAATGAATAAACAAATAAATGTTAGTTGAAGTCAGGTGCAGGCCTGTAATCCTAGTGAATCAAAACGTTGAGGCAGGAGGATTGCAAGTTTGAGGCCAGCCTGGGTAACTTAGTAAGAACCTGTCTGAAATTAAAAAATAAAGAGTTGAGGATGTAAATCAGTGGTAAAGTTCACCTGGGTTCAATCCCCAGTGCAATAAACAAGCGAACACAGGGAGTTGGGGATGTAGCTCAGTGGTAGAACACATTCTTAGCACATTCAAGGACTTGGGTTCAGTCCCTCCCCCCAACAAAAAAAAGAAATCATGGGGCTGGAGCGGTGGCTCAGCGGTTTTGGTGCTTGCCTGGCAAGCACTAGGACCCGGGTTCAAACCCCAGTACCACAAACACAACTGTGTTGGAGCAACTAAGGCCATGTGAAAAACTAAAAACTAAAGTTGTTTCTCTCTTTCTCTGTCTCTCTCACTGTCCCTCTCTTAAAAAAAAAAAAAAAAAGAAAAGAAATCACATAAAGTTGCTAGACAGCATATAATTTCTAAAAATGTCCTGTTACTTTCAGTTCTCTAAGGAGGCACTGAAATCAATGGTAAAGTGCAGACATTATGTGCTATTTTATCATTTATGTTAAAAGATAATAACTTAGTTTCCCCACCCCACTTTAGTGTGGTCTATCTACACAGCCAGGGAGGGTAAGAGCTCAGTGACTTTTTTTTTTATTTTTTAAAAGAGAGAGGGACAATCAGAGAAAGAGAGAAGCAATTTTATTTTTTCATGTGACTTTTAGTTGCTCTGAGACTTCGTTGTGTACATGGTGCTGGGATTTGAACTTGCATACTCATGCAAGCACTGAACCACTGAATCACCTCTCCAGCCCATTCAGTGCTTTTTTAATCCGAGTTTCAAGACCCTTCCCCATCCCTGTACCACCTTAATCAGGTAAGAAGCAAACAAGTTGTTTCCTGCCAGAGCTGGGAAAGGTGGAAACTGAGGGTATCTCTTTAGGAACCCAAACTGGCCTATAAAGTTCTTTTGTGTGTGTGTTGGGGAGTGAATTCAGGGCCTCACATATGTTAAGCACACATTCTATGTTAAGCCAGATCCCCAGTCCATGGCCTCTAAGCTTTTTTTTATCAGCATCATTAGTAAGAAAATCTTGCTGATATACTCCCATGTAATTACTATTACATTGTTAGGTATGTCATGAACTAGAAAAGTAGGAAAAAAGCTTACAATATGCAATAAATAAATATTAACTATTTAAAATAGTTTTATTTATTAAAGTGCCAACAAATCATTTTTCTTTCACCATAGTAAAGTGCAATGTGATGGAATAAATTTCATCAGTTCTGAAAATCTTGGATATTTTTTGAAGAGAGAGAGTGTGAGTGTTACTTTTTATTTTTTCATCTGTTTTTTGTTTTTCTTCCACTTAGTTGTGTATGTAGTGCTGGGGATCAAATCCAGGTCCTCATGCATGCCAGGCAAGCACTGTACCATTGAGCCACCTCTCCAGCCCCCAAAATCTTGGTTCAATACTTTTGATATTACAATTCAAAAGTAGAAGCTGGGTATGATGGTGTGTGTGCCTGTGGTCCCCGCTACTCAGTAGACTGAGGAGCTAGGATCACTTGACTCTAGGTATTCAAGATTAGCCAGGGCATATAGGGAAATCTTCCACTCAAAAAAAAAAACAAAAAACAAAAAACCAAGTTCAAAGTTATTACTACTTGTTCTAATGACTGTCATAGTTGGAAAGATCTAAATAGAAGAAGCACCTGGACCAGGTCCCCACAATCATGTTACAGGTCTTCCAAAAGCATACAGGATCAACATACTGTAGTGAAGAGTACCAAATCAGAAGTCAGAAGATATGATTTCCAGTTTAAGCTGAACTGTTTCCTGTGCAGTCCAAAGGAAAATGCTCAGCCCTGCCTACCACAGGAACTTATGAGCAAGCTGTCACCTGTGAACATATTCTTTTTGTACTTACAAAGTAGAACATACATGTAAAATTATCCCATGTAGTTCCTTGTAAGGTTTATCTAATAAATGGTTGAAAAAATATAAGTGAGTTGTTTATTACCATAGCTAAAGTGTAACACCACTGTTGGGGCTGGAGTGGTGGCTTGGTGGTTATGGCGCTTGCCAGGCATGCGAGAGGACACGGGTTCAAACCCCAGCACCCACATAAACAACTAAGTGTCAGAGCAACGAAGGCCATGTGAAAAACTAAATAAAAATTGATTCTCTCTCTCTTTAAAAAAAAACCAAAAACAGAAAACAGAAAACCCCACTGTTACGTTTTGGATCTTAAATATCCCCCAGAACTTGTGGGAAGGCTTGATCTCCCAATGGAGCAATGTTCAGAGGTACAGCCTTTGGCAGGTGACTGAATCATGAGGGCTCTGACTTCAGGAATGGATTGATCCATTTACAGATTCTTTACGTAATGGGACATTGGGAAGTGGTAGAAACTAGGAGGTAGGGCTTAGGTGCAGGAAGTAGGTAACCATGGATATGCCCTTTCTTGGTTGGGGGAGGGTGTCCACTGGAAATTGTATGCAGGGTGCTTTACCACTGAGCTACATTTACATCCCTAGCCCTTTTTTAAATTATTTTTTATTTTGAGACAGGGTCTTGCTAAGTTCCTTAGGGCATGGCTAAGTTGCTGAACCTGGCTTTGAACTTATGATCCTTCTGCCCAGCCTCCCAAGTCTCTGGGATTACAGTAAACCACCACGAACAGCAGAGATGTGCCCTTAAAGGGAATGTTTTGTACGTGGCTTGTTCCTCTCTGTTTCCTGGCCACCATGAGGTGCGTATCTCTGCTCCACCATATGCTCCCTGCCTCAATGTGGGCCGAGAAATAACAGAATCAAGTGTTCATAAACTGAAACCTCTGAAACCATAAGTCAAAGTAAATCTTTCCTCTCAGGTATTTGTCACAGTGACAGAAAGCTGATTAATACATACCTGGAAATGGAAGGGTCATCCAATTTCATCAGCGATTTGAAGACCATTCCCTCTTGTTCCAACCTGGTGCGAATAAACTGTAGTACCAGCAATGTGGCAATCAGGCCCAGGAGATACTCTCTTCCTTTTATACCTATAAGCAAAAAAGTCCTTTATTTCTATTGGATACTCTGTATCTCAAATTGTGCCCATTTTTAAAAATTCGAAGAATACTACTATGAAACTACAATACATTAGATCATAAAACTCTTCAAAACTCTTCAAGGTCCTTGGGGCTGGAGTGGTGGCTCAGTGGTGCTTGCCTGGCAAGCATGAGGACGTGGGTTTGAACCCTAGCACCAAGTACACAATGAAGTCTTAGAGCAACGAAAACCACATGAAAAACTAAAATTGATTCTCTCTTTCTCTGTCTCTCACTGTCTCTTACTCTTTAAAAAAAATAAACTAAAAAAAAAACTCTTCAAGGTCCCTTAATTAGGTTACTATTTAAATAAAAAATGAGGACAATTAGAATCTGTGCCCATCATGCAGCCCTAATGGTTATTGACCGTTTATACCCATGTATCAAATTATTTCTAAGAATTAGTGCTTACAGGTAATAAGTGTAATATTCAAATCAAGGTATTTTACTATAGAAAAATCATCAAAATTTAAAATATTTACATATATTAAACTGAGAAATTACAACTTATTCATTGAATTGTTATTTATTTATTTTGCAGTTTGGGGGATTGAACGCAGAGCCTTATGCAGATTAGGGAAGCATTCTACTTCTGGGCTACATCCCCAACCCTTTCATTTTTATTTTATTTTTTTAAATGCAAGTGTTAGCTGTGGTGTACACCTGTAATCCTAGTGACTTGGGAGGCTGAGGCTGGAGGATTACAAGTTTGAGGCCAGCCTCAGAAATTTAGCAAGGTCCTAAGCAATTTAGTGAGACCCTGCCTCAAAACAAAAAATAGAAAGGGCTGGGGATGTAGCCCAGTGGTTATGCACCTCTAGCTTCAATCCCCTGCACCAAAAACAACAACAAAAAAAAAACCCCCAAAAACAAAAACATGAGTTTTGAAACATTGTTGTTTTTTTTTTTTGGTGGGGGGAGGGCTAGGGATTGAACCCAGGGGTGCTTTATCTCTGAGCCACATTCCTAGTCCATTTTAATTTTGTTTTGAGACAGTCTTGCTAAGTTGCTGATATCTCACCAAATTCTTGAGGCTGGCCTCAAGCCTGGAATCCTCCTGCTTCAACCTCCCGAGTTGCTGGGATTATAAATGTGCACTACCACACCTAGCTAAATATTCCTATTTTTTCAATTACACATTTCATGAAATTAAATTTTATGGAATCTATCGTCATTGGAGCTACAGTGAGTCATCTGCTTTCCCAGATAAATAAAATTTTTTTTCCATCTAAGATGTTTGTGTCTTTACCACATAATGGTTTTTTTAGTTTGTTTTTAAATTTAAAGTTTAAAAAAACTGAAAAAAATTTTTAAATGTTAATAGTTTTTAAATGTTAATATCCTCCCCTCCCCCTGTTTGTTTTTCCTTATTTATTTGTTTATGCAGTGCTGGGGATCAAACCTGGGACTTTGCACATGTCAGGCAAGTGCCCTACCACTGAGCCACCTCTTCAGCCCCCCTTGTTTTATTTTTAATTATCAAATATTTTAAGCAAGTAGAAGAAAAGAGAATATGACAGCTACCCCATCCACTGCCCAGAGCGAGTCACTTTTAACATTTTTCCACATCTGCTTCAAATTTTTCTTTCCTTCTTTGTGTGTGTATGTGTGTGAGAGAGAGAGAAAGAGAGAGGGAGAGAGAGAAAGAGAGAGAGAGGGAGAGATATCACAGGGAATTGAACCCAGGGGCACTCTACCACTGAGCCAACCCTTTTTGAGACAGGATCTCACTGCATGGTACAGGCTAACCTCAAACTTGTGATCCAGTGATCACACTGCCTCAGTCTTCCAAGTAGCTGGCAATACAGGTGTGAGCCACCATGCCCCGCAGTAAGACTACCTTTACAAAAACAAATTATCCTTTTTAGAGTTGTTCAAAATAGTAACTTTTTTACCCTTAACACTAGTAATAACAGCAAACTTTTTTTTTTTTTTTTTTTTTTAAAGAAAGGGGACAGAGAGAGAGAGAGAAGCAATTTTTATTTTAGTTTTCATGTGACTTTCATTCCTCGGACACTTCATTGTGTACGTGGTGCTGGGGTTTGAACTCGTGTACTTGCCCATGCCAGGCAAGCACAGTAACCGCCAAGCCACTGCTCCAGCCCCAATAGCAAACATTTAATGAATATTTTAAAAGGGTCAGGTACTTTTTTTATGTAATGTCACATAACCCAACAACTTGGAAAGCTCAGTTTTAGGAATCACCACCCAAATTTCTGTTCTTTAACAAAAACAAGATAGTATAAAGTTTGAGCCCCACCCCTTTTTCCCAGTTTGTAGTGTAGGGGATTGAACTTAGTGGCCTTGCATATGCTAGGGAACTGCTCTACCACTGAGTTATATCCACAACTGCTGAGCCACCACTCCAGCCCCTGTAGAATACTTTTAAGAGGCCACGATTAGCTTCAAAAATAAAACATTTAATATTTGTCAAAAGTTCTAGCTCGCTTGAGATAAGACTCAGCCTCTCACTTTATGGCTCCAAAGGAAAATTAAGTTTATTTACTCTTATTAATTCCTTGTATTTTCCTTGTAAAACTTTAAAACTGTTGCCTGTTAATGTTTTGCAGAAGTACTACTTCTAACGGAAAAACTTGAGTTAAGACACGCCATATCACCTACAGGACAGACTATTATTGATTCTAATTAAACAAAAGGGTAACTATGAAACTATAACATAGTATCCCCACTTTAAGCCTGGTGAAACTGGCCTGCTGGATGTTTAATACCAAAACCAGATTACCGAAGTTAAAGAGTTAAGGAAAAAGTCAATATTTTGGCCTTTGCCTTGTTTGGTCAGCCAAAAATTCAAGAGACAATGGGACTTCTTTAAGCCAACCAGTGCAGAGTCTGCAAAGAGGATGGTCATTGGAAAGGGAAACATCCCTGATGCTTCCAAGGGAAGCCACTTATGGTAAGAAGACCCTGACCCATCCTGGCAGATGGCACCACTGATAGAGGAAGGCTGAAGGAGCCACGAGGCTCTCACAGGTCCCTGACGGTAGCCTCCTGTGGAATCTCAGCTGACCTAGGAATAGATAGGCAAAAAAGTCAGTTTGACCAACTTGGTCCTAAACACCTGGCAGGAGAGTTATAACCAAAGCACAGTCATATTTGGGCATTTAAAAGGAAAGACGCTGATTCTTTTAATGTAGCTCAAAATGTATGCTTGTGTGAATCCTCCCACAGGTAAATAGTTCTAATATTTATCCATCAAATTAATCTAAAAGATGTAATGTAGCACATAAAAGCCATAACTAACTTTACCAAGAGAGTCCTAAGTGACACAGCTAAAGGGATCCCTCCAGTAACACAAAAGCTATATTACAGAAATCAGATGACATTCCCCAACTCAATGGGACCTGTGTGCCATTATAAAAATTAAATGTTTTTTGCAACACTACCAGTGTTTCTAAGGACCTGAATGTCCTCAACTCACAAATAAATGACAAGGTCTCTTCAAAGGCTTGCTGATAACACTGATTGTTTGTATTAATAACTTGCAGAAAATAATGCTTTGTTGCATTGTTTATTGTTCTAGCATGATTCCTCCCCCATGTACACCATGTCCAGTCACCTGCCAACCACCATCATGGACCTCTGGGGTGCCCTGATGTGCAAGATGCCTCGAGTCCACTAAGTGCCAGGTGGTCATGGAAATATGACCTTCACACAGCTGCCTCCCAGCTTCTACGAGGCCCCCCAGACAGGCCCTCTGGAGAGTTTCCCTGACTGCCACAACCAACACCCACCATTAGCAAGAAGAAGCCAGAGAGTTCATTCCCCTGTTCCCTTGATAGCAGTCAAGGATCTCTTAGAGGGGAATTGAGGCAGTAAATAGATTATCTGTAGGCAGCTAGACACGGGAACCTTTAAGAATGGGAGCTCACCCCACAGGCTAAAATCCTAGGCTGAAACTTTTGTTTTTGGCTGCCTGACAGGAAGGCCCTACTCATGCTTGGATTCTCAACTCTCATCCCTGGCAGGAACATCCCAATGCTATTCATTTTAATTCCCACCACAGCTTCTCATGTTGTTGCCTCCACTATCCCCTTATGCTCCCCAGAAGCTTTTCCTTACCCACCAACATCCCTGTGCTTGTCCCTGAGGTGTCAGCCACAGTGTGAAACATATCCAAGCCCACTGTGGCCACCTACCATATTCCCACTAAAATTTCCTTATAAGACCCTGCCTTCAGCTAGAACAAGTTGTCTCTTATCACCTTTCTGGCTGCCTTGACTATAACCAGTGAATCTTTTCCTATGCAGAATTAAAACATCCATTTATCCACTAACTGGACAGGAGCTTGCCTAGCTCCTTTCCTCTTCCCAGTGCTCTGTATAAATCATCAACCTAATGCTGGGCCCGCCCTGTTTTGGCTCTTCACCTCCTTTTCAGAGGACCATCAATGCTACTACCAATTAGAGGGTCCAGAACATCCTCCTGCTGAGCTCTATTAGAATTTCTCAATACCAATGACTATAGAAGTCCTCAACTGAGGCCCCCTCTTTCAGCAGGAAGTACTTTAAGAGACATGATCATACCCCTTCTCTCTCTCTCACCTCTTTTCCTATCAAATAAAAAGAAAAAGGCAGGAATATTGGTAGAACTTGACCTAGGCAATACCATTTTAAATCTTATTCTCCATCTTTGAACAAGAGTCACCTATTCCTAAACCCCTGACTCACCTTCTCCCTAAACCCCAGACCCACCTATCCCTACACCACAGACTCACCTACAATACTCCACCATCATGCAAAGAACCCCTAAACACTCCATCACAGGAAAAGACCCTTCCCTGGCAACGTCCTAGCAATACCCTAATATTCTTTTCTCTTAGCCCTCTATATCTACCCCAGTCTGTAAGCAGAAGAGGGGTCCCAGACTCTCCTGGACCCCCTCTGCAGTTTTCTCCCAATAAATCTGTATACTGTTGAGCCAACGACACTCTCCTCTATTTCCTCAACTAGTTTCCTTCCTTACAGGGGCAACTAATCCCAGTGCATGCTAAGCACGCACTCTACCACTTGAGTTACAGCCCTTTCCTTTGTTCTTATTTCTTTTATTTTTTATTTTTTTTAAAGAGAGAGGGACAGAGAGAGAGAAAGAGAGAGAGAGAGAGAAAGAGAATCAATTTTATTTAGTTTTTCACATAGCTTTCGTTGCTCTGACACTTTGTTGTGTACGTGGATCCTGGGGTTTGAACTCGCGTACTTGTGCATGCCAGGCAAGTGCCATAACCGTTGAGCCACCACTCCAGCCTATCTATCTATTTATTTATTTATTTATTGGTACCAGGGATTAGACCCAGGGGTACTTAACCACTGAGTCACATCCCCAGCCTGTTTTATTTTATTTTTTTATTTTGAGACAGGGTCTCACTAAGTTGCTTAGGGGCTTGTGAAGTTTCTAAGGCTGGCTTGGAACTTGGGATCCTCCTGCCTTAGCATCCCATGTTGCTGAGATTTCCCCTTCATTTTATTTTTCTTCAAAGAGACAGAGATAGTGTGTTAATTTAATTTTTTTTCAATCTGGTTTTTGTTCCTCCACCACTTAGTTCTATATGTGGTTCTGAAGATTGAACTTGGGTCCTTGTGCATGCTGGGCAAGTGCTCTACTTGTGAGCTACCTTTCCAGTCCCCAGTTTAAGATAAATATATATTTATATTTATATTTTAATTTATATTTTAGTTGTAGATGAACAGAATACCTTTATTTTATTTTTTTTCATGTGGTGCTAAGGATCGAACCCAGCAGCTTGCACGTGCTGGGCAAATGCTCTGCCACTGAGCTACAACCCAAGTACCTAGTTTAAAGATTTAAATGGACCTGTATTTTTGATTATAAAAATCAAATAACACTTCATAAAATTCAATGAGTGTTCTGCAGGTGTTTTTTCGCTCATTTTTTTTTTTTTTTTTT